>JAKZAN010000313.1:0-54724 GCA_023053545.1 Lepidurus packardi
GCATCATAATCCATCCAGACTTCGAATGCTTTTCATTTATTAATATAATATCCTTTCTGCTTGTTCGTTAGTCTCTCCCCTCTCCAATCATGCAGGAGCTACGCAAACTCTACGACCAAGACCGACTCGTCGATCGCGTTGAACTCGAGTTCCAGTACCTCCCCACTCTCTTCACCCTCGACTCAATAGACAAATCATCGAACTCACCCCTCTACTCCCTTTGCTCAGCAGGTTCGAAAATATGGTCTCGCTCTCCCTGCATGGCAACAGGATGCGCGAACTTCCCAAAGATATGGAGTGCCTCGCTGGCCTCAAGGAACTCGACATCACTAACAACCTCTTCTCATCAGTATACCTGCTCCATTCATTATTCAGATCGATACACTTATTTCGTCCCTCTGCTCCCTCCCCAGACTGTCCAGTCTGCACTGTAACTTCAAGACTAAAGAAGAAGAATAAAAAATCCTGAAAAGACTCACAAGACTCTAGGAGCTGAACGGTCGTCCTGTACTTCGAAAGCTACCTGAACTAAAAACCGAGGAAGGATCGGCGTTGAGAGCGAGACGTTAGATTGGCACTACGATCAAGCAAGAAGACCTGTAGAATATAGCAATACTCTATGACCGAGTGCGTGGTCTTTTCCGGAAGGGAGATGCTGGGGTGGATGACGATCTTGCACGTGACTTCGACTAGAATGTGTAAAATGTGATGAACGATTTGAGTTTCAAGCTGAAGAGTGAAGACGCACCCCAGTATATCGTGGAGGCAAGAGTCATTTGCGCAAGGTATGCGATGCTGGACCTATGTTTCACGAAGATGATATCGTTCCTGGGCTTCATCGACATGAATACCGAGTCTGTGCTGGAAGCCATCCATGATGAGAACGCCTAGCTCTTCGGCAAGCTAGCTGAGATAGTCCTGTTTAAACACTTCGTGAACGAGAAGAATGAGTCTTAGAATAAGATAAAGAAGATCACGGCGTACTCAAAGGAAATCGAACGGCTGCGGCGGGAACGCGACCAGATGGTAGCCGAGATAGCGTAGCTGCAGGCGCAAAACACCAAATATCTGGAGAAGTTGGTCTCGTTTGGGGTGATATCTCGGAGGGACCGTACGCCTCCCAACAAAGTAGCAAATACTGATGCTAAACAGCTCCAAAAGACACCATCAAAGGTCATGAAAAGCGAAAGGAACGCACAGCTGTAGCCCTCATAGTCGTTCAGGAATCTGAAGATGCTGACACTTCCGCAAACTAAAGACATCATCTAGTAGATGTATGCGTCCAAAGTTAAATACGATGAGAAGTCCATGGAAATGGGCAAACCTATATAGACTCTGGAGCAGTACATGTTCACATTCTTTAACAAGAAGTACGGGCTCAAGAACCTAACCATCGAGTGGGCCAAATCCTTAGTGAATGCCATCAGAGCATACGGGCAGGATGATAATGAAGTTGCTGTTTTCGCAAAAATACTACGCAACGAAATCTAATAAGGGTTCCACCTCTCACAGAAGGACTTAAAGAAAAATCTGGAAGAAGCGCATCGCAACCTCTTAAAAATGAAGTCGAAAAAACTCAACCATGAAATAGAAGCAATGCTGAAAGAGCGGCAATCCTCCACTTTGCCTGTCAGTGAGTGTGGGGAATTAGTCAAGTTCCTGTTCGGTCGCAGTGAGTCGGAAAAGATGATTGTCGACCTCTAGCAACTCTACGAAGAGACAAATGAATCTAGCTCGACGACCAAGAAGTCTCCCAGCAAAGGAGGTTCTGCCCCTCCACAGAGTGCAGATGCGAACAAACGCAAAGCTATCAAATACAGTGCCTTCATGAATTTAGTCTTGCAACAAAGGCTGACGTAGCATGACCAGCAGCTCAAGATCTTCAGAGGAGTGTTTTAGAGTGAGGACAGTAACAGTGACGGTATCCTGACGCGTGAGTAATTAAAGAGCCTGGTGAGAACTTTAGGGAAGAACACAGTCGAGGCAGAGGAGTTCCTGGATGAATTGGACCCTAATAACACGGGTATCTTCCCGTTTTCACAGGTGTGCACGTTTTTCCAGAGCCATCCTGCTGAGAACCCTTTTGTGAGGCTGGAGAGTTGATCCTTCTATCTATTTATGTATTCTGAATTGCAATGGTTAGGGAATCCTCACTATTCTGGCTGAAAATTATTATATTATATTAAAACACATAGCTCCGTCTAAAATGGCGATCAATCTGCAATGGAAAATGGGGGTGAGAGTCTGCCATGTCATGGACTCTGTTCGCCCGACACATAGATGCTGTTCAGTATGCTCGGAGGACCTTCGATCACTCTATCGCCACCTAAATCCTCAGCCTCGATTACTGCGTTACCATTAAAATCCTCGATGCATTCAAAAATTAATTATGAAACTATGGTACCTTATCTTTCCAGAGGCCAGGCCATCGAATAGTTTTCCATTACTTAATCCATTTTCGAGTCCTTTATTATCTAGATTCTAGAACTCACTCTCCTGATGGAGAAAGTCCTTCCTCCCTCCTTATTTTAACCTTGAGGTTTCCCTTAGTCAGCCAACAAATTATGGACTCTGAAGACACTCGAAGAATCCTCAGCTCTGTGATCATATTGTTAGTCTTTCTTTGCTTAGGATGACCATAAGTCTATTCTGTAGTTTTGTTTATTGCTGGGCCTCATGTTGAAGCTTGGAGTAACTATGGGATAGGGTTAGAGTTAGAAGTGACGAGGGTTTATATGGGTGGTGGAGGCCAGGACTAGATGTGTTTTTTATATTTTTTCGGAGAGTGGCGGCTCGTTGTTGGTATTGGAACGTAGGGACTGGGTAGAGTTATTAGGGTTGGAGGAGGGAGAAACTTGCGCATTTCTAAAGGGACAGCAGCATCCCATGATGATGTGTTGCAGTATTAAGGATTGGAATATGGTAGACGGACAGGCATCAGTTAAAATTACATGATACAGTATTAAATTTTTATTCTAGTTCCCAGTCTACAAAATACTGTAGTCGTTCTTCTTATAGAAGTTTCAGTCCCTCCTCAAGTTCCTCAGCTAAATTAGATATTGTAGCACGTTGGACTCCCTTCTCGTCTTTGCTGAAGGCTCGGGCACAATTACTCTATGGGTCCAGCTACTCGAAGCTTTTGCCCAAATTTCCTGCCTTTTCTATTGGCACTACTCCTTATTGTTGTCCTCCAACTGCCGTTTCTCTCAAATCTCATGTTTTGTGCACCACAACAATGCTCCAGCCAAAGCACTTTGCGCCCCTAGCACCAGTAACGTATACCGGTATCCGAGCCATCTGAGCCCTAACTGTGTTATTGCTGCTCCTATTGCTCCCAAACAGTAGATCCTACTCTACCATTTTCTTCTCTCCATTTAGGAGTACGATCCACTCTGGGTAAATTCCCCGAGTCTCTTTAGACATAATCTGTTGTGGTAGAGCCGCGAGGGTCCTTCGACTAGGAAACCTATGCACAGCATGGCTATCTTAAAGTATGTGAGGGACGACTGTAGGAAGAAAGTTGCAGCTAAGGTGATGCCGCCCATGACTAGAATAGAAGCGAAATCGGATTCTTCTTATCTTGTATCAGATACCAGAATACCAAGGGAAAAACAGCTAAGGAATGCAGCAGATTCCTGGAGCAACGACAATTACATAATGAACTCGAACATTTGGTTGGAACTCAAAAGACTAGTCACTGCAGGAAGGAATGATTCGAGGACACACCTCATAAGCACAATCGATAATGTGAATCCCTTGAAGGACCAAGTATCTGTCATGTTGGAAACGATTTCTTCTTATTCTAGCGATGAATCCTAACGAATTTAAACAACGTCAGTGTTGAGCCCGTCAGAGATGTCGGTGTTGAGCCCAATCAGTAAGCACATACCCATAAGAAGGCACAACAACCCGTTGAAATGGAAGCTTATCTTCCAGTTTAGCCCGTAGACCTGATGTAGAACAAAGGACGACCCAATTCCGATTATTATACCGATGCTTGGACTGCTGGAGAAAACACCCAGAAGGATCTTCTTGTTTTAGCTTCTGAACCAACTATATAAGACTTAGAGGCTGGTTTGAAGCGTTAAGCCAGCCAGGAAGTTGTGCAGACCCATGAGGACGAGTATTAGCCAAAACATGTCGAAGCCATCCTAGACATACGTAATAGACATGTACAGAATCGAAAGTAGCGAGTAAGACGCTCCCAGCATCATTCTTTTGTTGAGGAAGGGGAAAAGACAAGGAGTTATTAAATGGCCTAAGGCAAGGCAGATGAGACCGGTGACATTGACGAGAGTGATGTGGTATTAAAAGGCTTTCATGACTGGGTAATGCTGGGTGACGTAGACTGAAGTGACGGCCCAGTTGGCCTTGAGGCTGAATAAGGAGGCATAGGCAAAGTAGATGAGGAAGAAGGCAGTATACTTTTCGAAACAGGAGTACTAAGGGCTGTTGTACTAAGGGATATACATTGGGGTTAATCTAGTTGCACAGTGGGTCCCCTAATTGGCACAGTGAATACTCGACAAATATAACAATTTCTTAATTGCCCGTTCGGCCACATTATGGCGATTCATTAATAATTAATAAGCAAACAACAAAGCTACGGTCTAGGCACGATACCTATTCAAGCCTGCATCGCCCCTCCCAATGGCGCCTCTTCCTCCTATTCTTGAAAGAGACATCTACAACTCAGACTATATCCAGAAGTATCGTCAGAGCTATCAGTTCCCCAACTTCCTCGCCATCGCACGATCCCCAGCTTTCTAAACTCCTCCCATATTCACATAGCAAGAGCGCCGGAGAACTTGGTAGTTCTCGAAGGGACGACTAACTTATACATTCGGCGCATTGGTAGCGGGACTGATGGGCATCGTATTCTACAGGAGAATCCCTGGGCTAGCAGAGACGAGCACTGTAATGAGAATGGGAGTATCAGGCTTCTTACTGGCACTGCCAGTCTTTGTGCATGGTAGAAACAAAAGGATGTCGGAAATGAACTTCAGAAGGCTGTATAAGAAGCCGGAGAAACAGATGGCCTTCAAACGATACATGCAGACTGGAGATATCCTGGTAGTGAATCCCGAAGTGAAGCTGGAAGAAGTCTGAACCCATCTATCTGTATACGAGGCATTAATCTATTTTAAAGACTCCCCACTGTTTATAAGAAAACCAAGCCCCAGTGGCTGTTCATCAATAGTTGCCAAAATCAGATCTCGTATCTCGTCGGTATACTTTTTTGTGCTGGCACGGACTATCTGGCACCCGGATTTCTCCGATGCTGTCCGAGTCATGCTGCTCCTGATTGAACAGTTATTCCAGCTGACCTTGTGTAGAGTTCTGGAACTTGAACTATTTGTGACTGATCTACTGCTCCCGCATCCCTCGTTTCCCCTTTGAAGAGGACGAGCTAAGCAGGTAGGACGACTCCTCAGGAATCTCGATGTCCATAGGACTAGAGGGAACAGCCTTATCAGGAAGCTATGAATAGGGCTGAGACTGGGATTGGGAGCTGGCATGTGGATGTTTTATGACTAACGCTGATCCGACAGCCATCATGACTCCAGGGTTCTCATAACTAAAGACAAGAGAGTAATTTTGAAATAGTGTGAGGAAATTTCGATTACAGTGTTTAGGATGAGAGCAGAGGGGAATCTGCAGTGACGATGTCCTTAAGTTTTTTCTGGAGTCGCTCGAAGATCTTGCCGAGTCTCAGTATTTTGGGAGCGTCAATTGTAATAGAGGGCAACTGAGTTGTGTGTTTGGGATCGGGGGGAGCACTGTATTGCGAGGGAGTCCTTTGCTTTTTAGGGTTATTGGAGACCGAAAGGTCAGAAGCAGGAGATATGTTTTTGAGGCTGGGACTGGGGTTGACCTGGAGAATGTTGTTAGCGATGGCCCTTATGTTTTGGTTCCACTTGTCGGCGTTGGCGATAGGGAGTGTTTCCTTGAAGTCAGGTACATAGGTGATGTTGGGGATGGGTTTTTGACCCCGATAATGGTTCCTTTTCATGTCTGGTATTCTAATAAAGTAAGAGCAAGGTGAATTTAAAAATTTAAATAAAGTGGCTCCAAAATATTGCCGATAACCATCAGCCAACATAATCTACGAATAAGACATCGCTGTGTGTGATGCCTATAATGGATGGTATCGACACTGATATCAGGGCACCCAACCCGCTTCCTGGATAAAAGATTGAGTAGGTGTCATGCTCTCTGCCTTCCTTTTAGATTTGAAAGGACTCACTTCGAAAGAGCCGGAGCTGAGGAAAGAAGCATAAAAATATTATTGTAGGAACAAGGCGATGCTTTGGATGAGAATAATTGCGTTTTATTGTTGAAATAAAATTGAAGAAATCCTAAAAATGGCTGAAAGATTGGAGTCTACAGCCCAAGAAATAAAATGGACTATCTAGGATAAGGGTGCTTACAAAACAGTGGTGGTGCAAAGGGTCCTGCTGAGGATAGAATACAGTATGATCAGAGGGTTTGGAATTCAGTTTGGGAAGGGAGGTCAAAGGGTAGCGGGGTAGAGAGTGGGCGAGCAATAAAATGATGAAGCCGAGAAATAAAGGAAAATGCAATAAAAAATAATAAGAAGTCTGATGGTGAGATAAGAGATGGCAGAGAAATAAAGACAGTTGAGACAGCATGCTACTTATTGGCATGTCTAACTTTATGATAAAGAGGAGTCACTCAAATAAAATGCACTCCCGAGCAGGATATTTGTTCTTCACTCTCCATATTTTTAACAAACAAAACACCTCTTTTCAAGTTCCCAAACATTACACCTTTCCAAATATAAAATTTACCAAATCCAACCACCATACTATCCTCTTTCCCACCCACTCCCACTCTCTACACCCCAACCCCATGAACATCCTCACCCCTCCTCCTCACACTCCCCTAAACCCTCCCCCCATACGATCATCCCCGAACCTAGTCCCTCCCACTCCTTACCCCAACTTACCTCCTTTCCTCTCGGCTCTCCTCCCCAAACATCACCAACTCGATCTATCCCTCATTCGATCTCTCAGCATCCCTTATCAATTCAATGACTCTCAAAACTCAAGGCATGGGGGGCCTGCTGGGGGCTTAGGATAAATGATGCAGTATTGCCGGAGACAGGAATAGTGCATTAAAGAGCTGGTGGCACAAGATCGACAGAACAAAGAAAGGCTGTTCAGGGGAGGAAGAGGGGCCGGATGGGAGTAAGAATCTGGGAGTACGATGAGCAGCGAGTGGTCGGAGGGAAGAGAATGGGGAGCGTGCGAGTAGGAGAAGAGCGGAGGAGGCTGCGTAGTGTCAAGGACCGAATGATATTTCAATTAATGATGAGTGTATGAGCCGCATGGCTAGCGTGGTTTAGAAGTGTTTCGGAAGCAAACTTTGGATTTGGGGCGGGAAAGTCGCGAATTGCATGTTATAGAAAAAGAAAAGGGGATACAAAATAGATCGACTGATAGAAATAAACAACTAAATAATGTGGTTCATTTTATCGACACGGTTCCTCTAACAGTCCGATGCCATCGTGACTCATCATCTACAAGAGGGCAGTCCCCAGATGACAAATAAACCTGGAATGCTACTTCGCAGAGTATAGTGCGCATTATCTTCATAAATTCGGAGGAATGGTCCCATCGTATTTGTTAGCGATGAAGCTATCATAGAGCCACAATAAAAAATAAACAGGGTAGGACAGCATATATCAATTGATAGTTTTATTTTAGCCATGAGCAAGCAGAGACAGCCCACAGACGCCAGCCCCACCAAACAGCGCATCGCTGAACTCGTCCAGCAGCGCATACAACAGAAGAAGGACCAATAGCTCGCCAATAGGCCTCACCTTGAAGTCCTGCGCGTCACCCTCGCCAATCAACTACGAAAATATAAAACCTCTCTCCTTGGCAAAGAAGCACTCCAGAACACGCTCTCCCGTGAGGCAGAAAGTGTGGCCACCGTCAAAGCAAGCGTCCAGGAACTGACCAACCTTATGCGCCACCCCCATCCTCTCGTTACGGTCAAACCTGACTTCTACGCTTCTGAGCACATATCGCTAGTGATCAAGGAGTTCTATCGGAAGTCCAGCAACAATTTCTTGAAGATGTCGATCATACAGAAGCGGGCCTTCTAAGAGCATACATCGAAGCAAAATGAAATTAATGTGCAGGTAGAAGAAGTACGACGTCTGGAGAGAGAGCTCCGGGAGGCCAAGAAGAGAAATGAACAGGCACGGGATAACCAGGTCGTGGAAAACATGAAACAAAGTACTGCCAAGCTCTCATAGTTGTTAATTATGATACATTAGAACTGCGCTACGAGAACGCCGTCCAGAAATCTGAGCAGCTGATCAAAGAGACCCAGGATTTGAACTCCAAATATGCCAACTTGGAGCAGGAGTATCAGAAGAAGAAGGGGGGACTGGAAGGGATGCAGAACCATTGTCTGAAAGTGGCAGAACAGATATAACAACAAAAGGCAAAGTATGAGGAGACCTACAACGTGGTCACGTACCGAGGATACCTAAAGAAGCTATTTGATGTCAATATAAAGATCGAGTGGCTCGAGGCACAACTCGGGAAGGCACACGAGGACATCTCTAAGCTAGACAAGCAGAACCAAGACATCGAGACCGATTTGATATAGAAGCATGCCATGTAGCGCTATGGCAAGATTGAGTCATTCAGAAACGACCCTAATAAACAAGGATTCGAGCGTAGCCGAGTCGACAGCGGCTACAGCCAACCGAAGAACAGCAAAGAAAAAGGCCATAAAGACTCATAGGAGAGTCCGAGGCTGAATAGAACACTCGCAACTGATAGTCAGATGTTACGGAAGAGCGGCAACAGCCTTGTGGGCTCACTTCTAACCATGAAGCACAACTCGACCCTGCTGGAGCGTAGCCAACGATCCAGTAGCTTCAAAAAGAAGAATACAAGTTTACTGAAGACATCCACTACAGCTTACTGCACGGAGAGGACCAGCCAAAAAAAACCAATCGACCGTCCCAGCATTTTTTCAAGATGATCTTCTAATAATTCATGGTTTTCCAATTCTTTTATGCACACTTTTCTTTGAAATAAAGCAGACTGATAAGGATCAGCTGTCAGTCAGGATGCTTTGTTGCAGTCCTCGCAAATATAGTAGTTGCATGCCTTGCAGCCCTTAGTATTCGGCCTCGACTCCATGCAGCCCACACATCTTTCTTGGTCCTCGAAAACGGACAGAGGATGTCCACAGTAATCTTTGTCGGCGAGGGGATTCGGGATACAGCCATAGCAGAAGAACGCTATATGGCCAGGGTCGCAGTCATAGCATTCAAGAACACAGAGCTTAAAGAGACCACAGATGTGACACTTTTGCTCGACAACGCCTTCCTCGTGTTCTGCAAGGTAGTGCTTTCCATGGCACTGCTCGAAGACTACGTACTTATCTCTCTGGATTTCGTACAGCTTCTCTATGCAGTATTCACAGATCTTAAAGCCACACTATTCGTCGCTCTTTACAGTGACCCCGACGCTCAGACATACTCTACACTCTTAGTCTTCCTGCTCCTATAGTTCGTGTTAAAAAGGGCACATCTACAAGTAAGTAATAGGAGGCAGTTTGCACTTGGGGCAAAAGTAGGCATTGCAGGGTTCGCACATGCGCCATGAGGCGATGTTTTCATGCTCGCAATGAGCACAAGTGACTCCATCGACCTTCTATTTGAGAAACCCCAAAAAATGTTTTTGATCGCACGTTTAGGGGTCATTGTACACTAACGGTTCCCCAGCGTGAGGCTCATTGGGGATTTTGTCGTAGCACATCTGGCAGAGTCCGAAGTTGCACTAGCGATCGATGTAGCAGCTAGCCCCGAAGTAGCAGGGCTTCATCTTGCAATAGTCGCACACGAACGACTAGTTTGCGTGTTCAAGCTTTGTAAATTCGTGTTGAAAGGGGCAATACTGTTTTGAACACTTCGGGAACCGGCAGCTGCTGCAGTAGTACTCATCGCACTTCAGACATTGTGCCCTACAGTTACCGATATCTTGGCATGATGCGCAGAATGCTTTCGTCATGTCATCATAGGCACCCAGCCAAAACTATAGTTTGTGGTTCTTCCGGCACAGGAATTTGTTTTTCCTTTCATTTTACTATCTGATAGTTTCGGGAGCCGATGTGCAATTCAACAGATGCTGATCCATTGACTAGGGAGTAAACGGATCACACCCAGCAGAGTAAGGGCAACGCAAAAGAAGACCGGGTTACGAAGGTGTAGTTTAGAATTTCCAGGGTGACTAGCATTTTTTCGGACATTGGTTGGACTCAGTTCTCCAGTTGGAGGCACAAGAAGAACAGTACTTGGTCTTGCATTTGGTGCACTTGACAGGAGCAACAAGTATGTCTAGACAAATGAGGCAAGTATTGGAATCTTCGAGAGTCTTGTCTGTGAGCAACTCTATCCTTTCGACTTTGGCCTCAATCATCTCCGATAAATAAAATCTATTCTATTTTTGTTTCAATGCATTCTCTTCTTTTCTAGTCAAAACCGAGGAGTCTCCTTTGAATCAATGCAGGAGTCGATGCAACATCAATAAAACATCAATAAAGTGCGGATAAGTCACGGGTTCTGTTGGGACATCAGGTATTCGTACAGCTCCTGCGTGTCGTTTATCCAGAACAGCCCCGTCATAAACTTAAACTGCTACACCACCTTATTCACTAGAGTCTTGTCCCGCAGCAAGTCCAGTACCCGGTCCACCAGCTCGTCCCTCGAAGCATTCAGCACCTGTTGCAGTTGTACTACCACCGAGTTGCTCTTGATCCAATTGTCGTCAAAATACTCTAGGAACATCTTCTTCACGAAGTTCCAGGCTGAGGACAACGAATACTCTTCAGCAAAGTATTTTTTCTGAGTGAACTAGTCGATCAGTCCGTACAGGCTACATACGAATTTACTTGTCTGCTTAAACGAGTGGACCCGGGTAAGAGCTTCTGACAGGCTACTCGTATTTGTTATCTTCAGGATTTATTCCTAGAAAATAGCATGTGCGCTTATATTCGGAACTGATGACATCTCCTTTTCAACAGCAACTAAAGAATATGCCTCATCTGAAGGGGGCTGTTGCAGGGTTGAGCATCGTGTCCGGAAAGGTGAAGTGTCAGATGAGGCGGTGCCAGAACGCTTGTACTTGAATTTGGCTTCGCGGTGGCTCGGATGGGACTCTGTTTTACTTAGAGACTAGGCGAGTTGTTCGTTGTGCTGATTGAGGGAAGCATTATCTTTGACTAACTCTTTGCACAGCCGACTAAGATGTTAGCATTTGTCTTTGAGTTCTTCGGCCTCCCTGTTCAAGAGATGAATTTATTTGCGGCTGTCAAGGATCATATGGACTAGAGTCTAGTGTGGAAGGGAATTCAGTCTCTCGAGAGATCGGATTTGGTGCTTGCTGCTGACTTCTTTACCAAAGCTTGACTCGAAAGCGGGTGGATATTGCTGTTGTGTTTTGGCGTTTTTGTTATACTTAGACTGTGTGATAGTAGCGTTAGGGTGATAGTTTTATTTGTTATGAATCGAAGAGTGGTGAAGGAGCGAGTAAAATCTCGGAGACTGATCCTGGCTGTGAGATGAAGAGTTTGGTAAATCTTCGTCAGGGCTATTGCTGAAGGATGACTCGTGGTTTCCAGACTGAGTGCTAGAGTAGAAGGAAGAGTTGCGTGGGGTGGGCCGTTCCTACGTGGGGGCGCATGAAGGGGCTTTGACAGTAGAGAAGGATTCGTCAGGCTGCTGGGTATACATATGAATTGTGGGTATGTTCGGTTATAGGGTATGGTGGGTTGGGTTTTATAAATTTGAAATAAACTAAGATCCTGACAGGAACGTTAAAAAATTAAGGGAGGGCGTGGTTTTCACAGAGCTCTTAAGATAGATTGCTATATCTCTTTATAAGTTCTGCCTGATTCCATTTAAAGAAATTGGTAGTATACAGTACATCATCACTCATGCATATGCCCTCTTCCGACAGCCAGAAGCCTTGGACCTCCCGATGTCGAACTCCATATCGTATAGCTATTGTCGAACTCGGTGAAGTCTATGCTTGATGCTCTCCATCAGTCCCCCTGGCTACTCTCTTCTCTCCTCGCCCCTATTTCGCACCCCACTGCTCGGCCGACTTTCTTATTCATGTCTGGACGCTGGATTAAGATAGCTCACTCTACTAGAAGTGGGCTAACGCCTGGCCGACATCAGGGAGTTTCGATAGTTATGATTGATTTCTTCCAGATTCTTATTCCGTTCGTTCAGCACTTCAGCCAAGTTGCTGCTTAGCTTTGTTATACTCTCAGACTTCTCCAGGATCTTGTAGACAAGTTTATTGTTTTCATAGCAAAGTTCTACTATCTATTTAGTTAGCGCACGGTTTTACATGTTATTTGAGGAATGGCTACGCTGAGGGCGCTATCTCTGAGTATGAGGCGGCGACTGATAACCTGAGTGCTTTATAGTATCTAATGTAAGTCTCCCTTGATGGCTAGAGAGTTTGGGTGGTTATTTGGGGCTGGCATACCCAGCGTCTAGATTGATATGTCTGATTGGACTCTAACAAAAGTTGTTTTGATGAAACGGGGGTAGATTGGAGGGAAGAGCATCGTTGTTAGACCTGAGTATGAAGTTGCGAGATAGCTTGGTGCGAGCAGGGTTGAGGTGACGGTTGATATCGTGCATTGGGTGGATGAATAGGTTTAAGATTATCAGTATAAATTATTTAGTTGGGAAGGATAAAGTTATTGATGAGATAGGGAAGTTTATAGTTTTGTTGGTTTGGATGTGTAAAAATCGAGCCAAATATTTGGCCATGATAATCACTGTTAGTCTTCACTGTAATCAACAAACACCCTCTTTTCTGCTAATACTACAAGCTTATTCCATTCCGAATGATCTATTTTGCCATTTGGATCCAGTATTAAAATTATATTCCTACTCAACTAATACCAACACTTTTCCCTCATCCATCAACTACCATGGGAGCTCTCTAGTCCATCTGTGGCTGTGGAACTTAACAGCCATCCACCAACAACAAGCCTTAATCCCAGCCCGTCAGGAGAAAGAACGACGCACTCCACCAATTCGATATCATCGGTTACATAGGCTCCGGTGGATTCGGAGATGTGCTGTTCGTCAAGCTCAAATCTGATAAAGTCAACAATCCGAAGAATGCCTATGCCCTTAAGTGCATTTCCAAGAAGAAAATTAGTGAATAAGGCATGGAAGAGAATGTGCTGTTCGAGCTAGAGCTGTTGAGAAAAAAGATTAGTCCCTTCTTTACTACGATGCAAAAAGACTTCGAAGACAACAAGAAGTACTATCAGCTTATGGAGTACGCCAAAGGAGGGGACCTTTATACGTTCATCTATAATCCCAAAGAGCCTGCCAAGGTCGAGGAATTCAAGAAAAAAGGAGATGAGGCTGTTCGTTTTATTCTGGCTTGTGTCATCTTGGCCCTCGAAGATTTGCACAAAATTGACGTCATGTACAGGGATCTGAAGCCTGAGAATATCCTAGTGACCGAAAATGGCTATGCTAAATTGGCAGACTTCGGTCTCTCCAAGAAAAATACGGTCGAAGATGTGTCTAGAACCATGGCAGGATCACCCTTGTACTTCGCACCAGAGCTGGTTGAGCGCGAAGGTAACAATTACATTTTTAGTGAGGATTATCTGATTTAGGCTACGGACGTTAAGTGGATCTTTGGACATTGGGAATATTCATGTACGAGCTCTTATGCTTTACAGCTCCCTTCGAACGCAAAATGATCATTAAGGGACGGTACCGCAAGGTATGTCAAGAAGCAGAGAAGCAGGAGAAATGGAAGAAGGTGCCAGGAGTGTCTGAGGCTGCAGGCAGCTTGTTATTCTAGCTTCTTAAATGTGATCCTAAGGCTAGATTGGGGGCTAATGGCTGGGAAGGGTTGAAAAACCATGTGTTTTTCTCGGGATTCGATTGGGAGAAATTGGAAAAATTCTAAATGGCTAGTCCCCTGAAAAGCATCGTCGAAGAATTCCCGGCAAGGGTAAGACGACTGGGGAGTATGTAGACGAATGACGATGAAGAAGAGTCATAAGGTCTGGCAGAGTTTAACAATGATGCCAAATGAATTGTGGGAGACTGCTTTTCCCAAATCTTAAGCTAGTCCAGGGTCCAGAAAGAGGGAGATACAAAGGAGGATGACTATTTTTAGTATCAATCGAATCAGAACGTAAAGTTATTTATTATCCAGTAACTCTTGAGGCCTATTTTCTGTTTATCTAGAACAGGCCTTCTCTATCATTTTTAAGGTAGACGTGTGAGTAGGAAACCTCGTTAGTTGATCACAGGCAATAGTTTGAGTTTCCACCTGAAAGTATCAAGTCACGAGAGTCACAAACTACCCTCACTATCCATTTCAAAATTAATTTATACACATACCTAAACTTAAACACAATATCCCTAACAAATACACCCAATGACCGAAGACGGAATACAAATCAACTATAAGAATCACGCTAAAGAGTTCTTCATCTCCCAGAACACCAAGCTCGAGTTCATATAACTTCTCATCAAGGAAGCCTTTCGCATCAAAGACAAGGTCGAAGGTCTCCTGAACAAAAACAGTAACACCTTCTCTCATTACCCACCCTCTTTAACTTATAGAACAACTTGTGCCCATGTCCAGCCTTAATGCTTACTTGGCTAAAACCCATGAAAGATTCTTCGAGCTTAAAGTCATCAGCGAAGATAACAATCAAGCCAACACTAACAAGTCTGACGATTCGTCTATTTATGATGCTAACCGCTCTCACAGCAAGAGAAACCTATCGAAGTCTGCAGGGAGGAAGGCACCACCTTCGGAGAGTGAGCTGATCCAATAAAAATTCTACATCGAGGATTTTCAGTTATTCATGTCAGAAGTGTACGCTAAAAAGACTCGAAAGTTATTCGGAATCCTGTTCTTCGACAATTAGAGAAATGCGCTGTTTCTAGGCAAGAAGATCTTGCGATAACTCATCTATGAGTTCGGAGAAAGCATCGAGTTCTACTACTCTGTCCACCCCATCATGTCACGAGGACACAACGTGCTGCTGGGTCCTGTGCTGCTCTTCAACATCTTCCACGGCAAAAACCTAGTCATGGAGCGCAAGTTCCCCTAAAACCTCAGTGCAATCGAGGAAATCAGCTACTTACTCAAATATCTTATCAACTCAGGGGAACTCAAGAAAAAGATTAGGGAAATTCGTGACAAGAAGCAGCAATTGGTGAAAGTCCCGAGCTACAGGAGCATGAATTAAAGGGTGGACAACAGCCACGCTGTTTTCAGCGATGAACTACAACGTTCCTACCATAAAACCAATTATGAGAGTCCTTCGCTCACTCCTCACAAGAATAACCAATACTACGGTAACCTCAATAACAATCCTGTTAACAATTTCGGGAACCTCAAGAGCCAAAGAAGCAATGGGGTAGCTACATAAATCAATCTCCAATACAGGTCTCGAGCACCTCAAGCCCACTCGAAGAGCGAAATCAACAACGCATCATTTACTATCAACAATGATGAAGAAGAACCACATGGGATTTTGGTGGATGAAGACCCGGCTATCGACAACTTCACCAAGAACAGCAACATCATGAATGAGATATCCTTTGAGAATACGGAGGAAATCGAGTATCCAGATTGGTTTGCTTCTGGAAACACCCTTTCTCCGCTGGAAAAAGGCATTATCGTATATATGATCAACAAAAAGGACCCAGGATTCACACGAATTTTCCACAGCCTCGAGCTAGACAAGCCATAGAGACAGCAGCTGAACGAGCAGCTGATCAAATTACTGTGCAAAGATAGTCTGGACAAGCTGCTCTTCAAGCACCTCAACCTGGCTGAAATCGCCTATATCGAATAAAACAAAAGCAACCGCAAGAACATCATTTTCAGTATTCTGTTACGATTCCAGAAACTTGGCGACCTCGAAGAATGCATTGCCAGCCTCAAAAGATAGTTCGAAGTGGTGTCCAGAAACTAGGGTTTCCCCGAGTACAACAACTAAAAGGTGTACGAAGAGATCGCCTCGCCATTCGAATTGAAGCTGCTAGGCTCCAATTTTGGTCTAGGCTAAGACAACAGCGACAAGCCCAACCCGAGCAGACGTCCATTTGTGGTCTAAAGATGCGATTCTGCTTTTGACTACGCGAGCAATAAGATTCGGTTGATTTCTTGAGTCGGTTTTGGCTCATCTAGTGGATCACATATTAATCCCTTTACCACTGTTAAATTTTAATTTATCCCTCGCATTGAGTTTATCCAAGTAAAAATTATGTTTAATCAGATGCCTTTAAAGCGCTTGTATCCGAAGTATCCGAGGGCGGCTACTGCTGCTATCGCGAATCCATAAGAGCAAACAGTTTCGTACAAAGGCGTTTTTGAGGATGGTGACGGCAGTCGTGTAGGTGGGATTATCGTGGGTTTTTCCCTTCTTATTGCCTGGAACTTAGCATACTTTTCTAAGTCCTGGTACATTCGCGAGGCCATCGGGTGAACAACCACGGTCAAAGGTGCATTCTCCGGTTAAAGGGTACTCGATAATGGTGCGATCAATCCCTTCTTTTCTTCTTCTAGTATGTATTCCACGAACTGTTTGATTGTCTCCGCATCAATACTATAGTCTTTGAAAATTGTATCGATGTCCGCTTGTGTATCCTTTTATTCTCGATTCAATGGCTCAGACTCGATAAGCTTTACAATCAGATCCATGACCTGACCATTGTTGCTGGCGTCAATGTCTTTGTGGGTTATGCCTTGCCTCTGGCAGTACTTCTTGCCTGCATCAATGTTGACCTCCTCTCGACCTGCTCTATTGTTCCGAATCACCCAGATTCTTTCTTTAGGAATGTTCGCCTTCAAAGCTTAGCTCAGCCAGTGTTCTAAGAATTTACATAAATTTGATAAGGGAATGTGAGTACTCATGTGCTCGACCCCGTCTTGAAGATAGGATCCATAGAAGACGAGAGCGACATCACTCCTCTGAAGGTGGATGTGGGCAACCTTTTCATAAACCCTATCGCCTGAGCAGTCCCAAATGTTCAGGCGGACCTGCTGACCATGCTTATTTATGGTCTTGTAGGAGTAGTACTCAGCACCAACGGTTTTGGAGGGTTGGACGATACGTTTCCTGAGAAGGTTGATGGCGAGTGTTTTGCCACTTTCTGAGGGCCCAACTACTGCGACGCGGAACTCTTTAGTTGGATGGTTGGCCATGTTATCTGAGAGTATCAATGGTATAATGATATTATTTTCGGTATTGGGTATTTAGATGTCGAACCTCGAGATAGGAATGATTAAGGTGAGATATTTGTGCTTCTAGATTTACTGGATTAGTGATAGTGGGTATGTTAGGAAGATAGATTTTGCTAGCAAGTCTTCTCAAAGAGTATTAAGAGCATGAAGGGGTAAGCAGTGGCAATAGTGTGAATAGAATGTCGTGGGAAGGCTATGAGCAAAAGATGTAGGGGTTCGTGATGCTCAAATAGTAAACAGCAACAAAATTGCAAAGAAACATCACAAAATATGAGCAGGATGTTATCATAGATATTTCTATAAGAATTACAAAACTGGATTGATTAGAGTTATACAGTTTTAGAAGAAAAACTATCCATCTAAAGAACTAATACTTTCTTTACATTTAAATATACTCACTAGATTCCTTCAAATCCATCACTCTCCAGATCGAAAACCCTTTCAGAACTACAGTTACTGCTCGTTTTCCTTGATGTCCCACGGCTGCAGACTCTCGAAGCCTTCTATTTTCTTCCCCTCTCCACTCACCAACACTAACTTACTCACACTATGTCCCGCCCTATCCTAGCTTATCTGCTTCTACTCGCTTTTCCTCAGTATTCCCAGCCCCAATACGTACTCTCTATTGGGTCTTTCACTTTCCATGCAATTCTATAGTGTGATTACATCACCAACAGGAGTATTGTTAGCCGTAGCTATGCTATGACTGGCATGTTTGTGGCCTATATCCAGCTTGTGTCTTTGCAACATTTTCTTGTTGCGATTGGCTATGAAGTGGATGTCGTTGTGGGTACTGTGGTGGAAGCAGATAGCCTGTTTAACAGTCATATTGAGTTCCGTCCTTCCTGATTGTGGCTGCTCTTCTGACTGGCGCCCCAACTTTTTACGCTAAGCTTTTCCAGCATCATTGTTATGGCCACGATGTTTGTTCCATGAAGCATTGCTGGTAAGACCGAGAAGCGGATCCAGGGGGGGTACTTCCGCATCGTAGGGGATGCTACAGGCTGTGAGATTGTATTTTTCGCGGTGGATCTGGATAGTTTTTAGTAGAATCTCGTCGCGACGCCCTCTTTCGTCATCGCTTCTATTGCTTTTAATGGCTTTTTGTTCCAAATTGGGACTCACATTCCTAACAGATTCATTGAATCTTCTGAGTTAGGTGGTCAGTGCCTCTTTCGGTATCATTATTTAGACCTTGTGGGGCGTCTGCTGGCCCTTTTTCTATTTTCGATCTGGACTTTGATGTTGAGTAACATGTCTTTCGGATCCTGGTTTGCGAACAACAGGGATGCGAAGCTGATTAGAATATGAGAGGGAATGGGGATCTTGAGAATCCTCTTTTTTGAACGGTGTGTTTTGGTTATGGTTGATGGTGTTGTAGACGGTGTCTTGGGTCAGAGAAACGCAACTGCTGTTATCCTGTTTACGAAACTTGGTGAGGAACCTTTTTTTAAAAGTAGAGTAGTCAGCTAGGTCCTGAATGACCTTGTTTATGGTGTTGTGACTGTCGGCTCTGGAAGACTTGAGGATGGGTAAGCAAAGTTGTGTCTTTTTTTAGGATTTACGGTGGTAATTGGAAGTGACGAGAGATGAGGAGGCAGGGTTGTAGATGGAGTTGCGGAAGGCATCGAGACTAGAATGTTGTGTAGTATTGTGTTGATCTTTTTTGTTAGCATTCGACATGCGTAAGGGAGTGCTGCGGGTTTTCGCGAATAAATACTAAAAATCAAGACCCAGTCTGAAACAATTAGAAATATCTATTCATATTCCAATCCCATATTCTATCTATAAGTACTCGTAGGTGTTCCTTTGGAATTCGGCTCGCTGCTTCTTTCTTCTCCAATCTTGGACAAACGCAACCCTCATCCTTCTATTATTTATTCATACGTATTCCCATCAACCCTCATTCTAACTTCTTCAACTTCCTTCTTTCTTAGTATCTTTCTCGCGCCTCCGTCAGCTTCTTTGCTAGTTACTCTTCTCTCTTCTTGCGCTTTGTTGCTTCGTCGTCCTACTACTTCGCCTGGATCTCTCTCTTCGGCTAGAATCGCATCCCTGCCAGCCGGAAGATATCCACCTCTTTCGTACGCGGGATATACGGTAGCACCCAGTCTGCGTCTATAGCGCTCACCGTTCGCATCACAGCTCCTGAATTGCCAGACCCTAGCTCCGTAAATACCACATATTTGGGACACACATCTGCGAGGGCCAGGGCACAATTAGGATCGAGTGAAACCACAGTACCCTCAGGATAGAGGAGGATATAGTTCTCAGCGTTATTCATAATCTTAGCGGTATTGAAGAAGAAGCCAATGGCGAGCGACCGGCGTAAGAGTGTCCTGATATACTCGGGAGGAAGTTTTTTCTAGTTTTCCTTGATTTACTTGTACTCTTGATAGTTGTGATCTTTGCGGTAGAATTTCTTGCAGAGGTCGATGTTGCAGTTCTTGATGATTTCGTAGAGTTGGGTCTTGATGCTCTCTGCTTGTCGCAAAGCCCTGAAGTTCAGGTAATTCTGGTCACAGAAATCTGGAGAGTAGTCATTTTCTGTCCACCCTTTGTATAGGTTCAAGAGACTTTCATGGTCTCCTGTTTTATGGTTGTAGGCCTTCTGCTTCTCGATAAAGTTTTTGTATTACTCCTCATTGATCTTCAACACTTTCTTCCAAATTCCTTCGGTCGACAACATACTCACTAGAGTCAACATGCGTTCTTCGATTCCAAAGAGCATCGATGAAATTAAAGCCTTTGAATAAGGGGGTTCCAGAGGGAACTTACACATTTAGATACCGAGTTCGGTGATGCCGCCGTTCTCATTAAGGGCTTGTAGCAGATATAGTTCGCTTAAGGCCTTGAAGATAGACTGTCTGTCTGGATTTTACATGTACTCGAAGTTAATGACATCATTAATCTTCATGGACTTGAGGGTAAGAATGACGTTGGTCAAGCTAACTCTTAAGATTTCTGGAATGCTAAAGTCCTTCATTTCTTCGTAGAACTTCTCAGTATATAGCCTCAGACATTTACCCTACTGCGTACGTCCCGCACGACCTTTTCGTTGGATAGCCTGAACTTTGGAGATAGGGATTGTCACCAGGGTATCCATGTTTGTCTTTGGGTTGTAGGTCTTTTGCTTTACGAAACCACAATCAATCACGAAGCCAATATTATTGATCGTCAAAGATGTTTCGGCAATATTAGTTGAGAATACCACTTTCCTAATGCCTTCGGGTGTCCTTTCGAAGACTCTAGCCTGGTCTTCATTAGATAGTGCACCATACAGTGGGTAGATAATCATGCCGGGTACATCACGACCTTTGTTCATGAGTTCTTATAGCTTTTCGTAACAAAGTCTGGTAGCGATCTCACACTATTCGGATCCCGTCAAAAACACGAGGATGTCTCCAGCTCCTTAGTGCAAGTGCATTCTGATTGCTGCCTTCACAGCTTCCTCGATCCGTGAATTGGAGTGTATCGGGTAATATTTGACTTCCACAGGATACAGCTTTCCGTGCATTTGGAGGACGGGACAGTTGCCATAGTAGCTCGAAAAGGTTTTGGTGTTGAGTGTAGCGCTAGTGATAATCAATTTAAGGGTACCCTTTCGATACTCAACAGCTTTCTTGATTAGTGCAAAGAGGATATCAGTATATAGAGATCTCTCATGCGCTTCGTCTAATATCACAAGGTGATACTTAAACAAGTAAGGATCGCTGATGCACTCACGCACAAAGATTCCATCCGTAACATACTTCAGTCTGGTCTGGGCTCTGGTTTTGTCATCGAATCTGATAGTATAGCCGATTTCCTTCCCCAGCTCTGCTCCTCTTTCATAACAGAGTCTATTGGCCATTGAGACAGCAGCCATTCTTCTGGGTTGGGTGATAACTAGCTTCACTTGATCGATGGGCTTTACTCTGCCTGTCCTGTACTACTCTACGCTTTGCTGGTTGGACTTGATGGTGGCTGCGATATCAGGATCATCTATGAGGTACTGGGGCAGCTGGGTGGACTTTCCGGAACCAGTATCACCAGTGATGACTGCAAAGTTATTATCTTTCACTGTTTTGAGTATTCTATCCTTGTACTAGTAGATGGGCAGTCCTTTGCGGAACTTTGAGATTTAGGTTTCTTCGGCCATTGCGATCCCTTTTGAAATTTAACATTATCTCGATAAGCAGAACCAGAGCAAACCATAGGTATCTCGTTTAAATCGCTCTCTCCTCGACTATAAGATTTTCTTAACAACTCAGAAAAGACAATTTAACCACAAATGGACTGTCAAGACATTGAACAAGAGTGGGCCTAGTACCCGAAGTATAACTACGTCAAATCAATTCAAGTCCTCAAGAAAATACCTGAGAGAAATTACGCTTAGCTCATCCTTACCACTCTAGAAGGAAAGGCCCTCAATTTAGAATTCACAGTCACCGGCATCATCAATAAGGACACAGGCGACAAATTCGAGACCTTTTAAAGTCTGCTGCGGAAATACAGCCCCGGATATGTCCAAAAGTTCAACAGCAACCTCTTCTAAAAACTGCAGGAGTTGCAGAAACTCCAGAATAGTAGGGAAGATGATGATGAGGATGACTGATGTGAATAAAGAAGCCTTAGCCCGATTGCGACCACGCTAACTCTTCGTGAAGTGATAATGCAGGGTTCGGGACGGCTGATATGCCTTGTTTATACTTATATTGTCGAAGTATTTATTGTATTTGGATGGGTCTGTTGATGTGGATTGTTATTGGTTGTATGGTATTGCGTAATCTGTGTGTTTGTGCGCAATCAAGTGAGCTGGATGTTAGAGACGGGGGCGGTGTCCCAGGAGGTGTGCTTGTTGCTCCTAGTCAGTTTGGACAATGTGCGCAGACAGGCCTTGTAGACGAATCTCTCCTCTTCACACTCCCACAAGAACTGCTTATTCTTCTTGCTCAATGGTCTCAAGAAAGTGTAGTCGTATGCGGTATCAGGGTTAATAAGGCTCTTATCGACTTCAATGACTTTGCCGTCAGTGAGCATGCGGGGCCAGACGCTGGGCCAGTTAGGGTGGACGACTTCAAGCTGAGGGATGTTTGCACTATGACGAGTGATTGAACGAAGAGTTAAAAAGGAGAGGATACTCGAGGACACATTCTTCGTAGTCGAGCATCTGGGCCATGCAAGGGGTTGTGTCTAGGACGGGAGGAACAGAAGCTGGGGTGTTACCAAAGAACAGGAAACTCATCTTAACTTAGGTATTGGATGATAATATTATAGTGCAAGACCAGTGGCTAGGCATATCAAATCATGAAGGCATAAGGATTCGGGAAGTGAACAAAGGCTTTTGCGATTTAAATATGACTTAAGTAGAATTCCTGGGTGCTTGCCTTGCCCCAGATGGGCAGCTAGGCGAGGGCTTATGAGAAAATTATAGGAATCATGTGCTCAGACTCCAGTTCAAATTGGTTTCTCTGATGTTTAATTTTATTCATTTGATCTGATATAATCCATGAAGGCCACTGATGATATAACAACCGACCAAACTTCCAACGTCAAGAGCGATGAGGAACAACACGACGTTAATGGTCTACCTCAGGACTAGAGTCTTCAGAAAAAACTCGCAGAAGAAAATACAATACTCCGAAAAAAGTTAAAGGTGTTAAGCTATAGACTGGATGATGAGCTGGAAAAAATGGCCAAGGATAGATATAAGACTCCCATCCGCCAGCCTCCGCCAAAGACTGTGGATAACACCCAGAATGAGCTGAAGAATGCACATAAAATAATTGATCGTTTGCAGAAGACCATCAAACAATACGAACAAAATGAAGGGTATAACAGTTCAGTTAACAGGATCCTGGACCTTGAAGACGTGGTGCGCAAGAAGTAAAGGGAGATAGAGTAGCTGAAAGGCGAAGTTAAAACTCTAAAGCGGATCAATAAGGAACACGAAAGACATATTGAGTAATTGATCGAAGGGTCAAAGAGGTCGACGAACCCAGCATAGGACAAATAGGAGATACACAGACTGAAGGAGAAAGTCAGGAAACTGGCAGCAGAAAACGATACACTCACCAAAGAGTGCAGAGTTAAACATGATAAAATGGTACAGCTGGAACGTAAGGTTCAGACTCTCTAACGAGAAGCCTAGCAATAAAAACCACCTGAAGAGGATATTGAGGCAGAAAATCTAAAGGCTTACAAAGACAAATACAAGTAATCTCTGGACAAAGTCAACAAACAGGCCAATTAAATTGTGAAGCTCAAATAAAGACTATCACAACAGCAGCATACTATTGATTCTATGAAACAGATTCTCACAAAAAAAAGCACCCTCGACGAACGCATTTCTCAACACATTGGGACGAGGTCTTCACGCCAAAGAGGAGGAGGTCTAACTGATCGCAAGGAGCATGACGAGCTGCATAGTAGTATGGTTCATGCTCCCTCAGACCAACTGCCTAGACGGATCCGAAATGAGAGGGGCGTCTTTCTTTGAAGTCATAGGGCCATTACTGATTGTGTGGTGTGTATGTGAGCAAATAAGTACTATATGGGTAGCGGAGAACTGTGGAAGGTCGAGACATGCCTGATGGAATTGAGTTTCTGCTGTGCTGTTCGAGATTGAACTGAAAATCCAACAGAAAAGTAGCGAGAATAGTAGAAGTATGAAGAGACAAGGTTTCTAGATTTTTCCAGAAAAGGACTCATAAGATTTTGGGGAATTGCGTGCACTTTTTAATTTAGTTCAACCGACTTCACCTATAATCAATATCAATATACTCTCGCACCACGCCCCAAAGATCCCTACACATCTCCAGCATTAGACTCAACATGGCTCAACTACATCCTATGATCAAATGGGCACAGAGGAAAGATCGAGTCTTCATAGAAGTACAGCTCAGAGACATCAAGAACGAGAAAGTCGACCTCAGGGCCGATGGCATGAGTTTCTCGGCTGACTCTGACGTTAAGAATTACTCTTTCAGCATCTAGTTCTTCGACGAGATCATCCCCGAAGTACAGCGATAGCCATTAATATCATCTGCCAACTGTTAAATTCTTTAGAGTTCCAAATGGGCCAAAACCGGTTTCCACATGAATATCCTACTGATGAAGAAGAACACTTCGAAGCCCTATTGGACCAGGCTGACTAAAAACAACATCAAGTCTCAGTACATCCAGTGTGACTGGGAAAAGTATATCGATGAGGAGGACGAAAAGGAAGAAGGCCAAAAGGGACTCGATAACTACGACCCTGCAACCATGAACAGTAGCCCATTCATTTTTAAAGTTAACCTACATCTTTTGTTTTTGACATAGACTTCAATGACTCGGACTCGGACGATGACATGAAGGGCAACCTAGACGACCTGGAAAAGAATGAGGAAGTGTCTGAGAAGAAGGAAGAGGAGAACACAGCATGAGAGTATGATCTATATTTTTGAGGATTTTATGTAGAGAAATTGTATATTAATTACAACAATGATGTCTTTATTTGCAGAGTATGTTTTTAGCTTAAAAGATTAGTGAGTATATTTCTTTAATAGTGTGTTATTGGAAGTGTCCGTTTTTGGTTTATGGGATTTTAAATTTGGCAGAAACCCTTTTATTTTTGTCACTCAATAGCCATACACTCCTGATTACCAACATGACCAATCCGTCTTGGCTCGCTTTCCACAAAACCAATCGGATCTACGTAAGACCCTCACTTATCAATCTGTAGGAAGAAGAAACCTCCGACCAACTCACCAAGTAGTCATCGTCCCAACAGATAGCCCAAAGAAGGTAACCTATCTTCCTTGCATATTGCAGATTTGTCAAACTTACCACAAAAAGTATGAGATAATAGTGGGATGTTGGCAAGTCAATTGACAGCATAGTCGATGTTCTGAAGCATCAGCCCTTTACTAACTTGTTAGCAGACTTTTTACAATACACCAAGACATCTTGTAATAATTGGAGGCCGGGTGGCTGGGAGTCCCAAAAGCAATACTTACACATTCTCAACAACATCTCAGCAAAAACCAAAGCCTCCTCATAAGCAGCCGAGGATACCCCTTTGGTATTTTAATCTGGGCCCAGCAAGGTCCAAAACTCATTTGCTGCGTCTCAGCCCAGACCTTTGCGAATTTCAGACTCAATTGTAGCCAGCAGAGATGTGAAATAAGAGGATGAACTATCAACCTATTATGATCCTTCTGCCTAAAGAGACCTTAGCATGGCAAACATCTTTCAGTACACTCAAAAAAAGTACGAGCCAAGAATAGAAGTTCCCCTTAAGCAAGGATTTATCTCTGCACTCCCAAGCAACACCGTTGACTTCTTCAAACGAATAAACTGCAACTAAGAGGAGTTAAAGGAAGTTTCTGTTGTGGCGATGAAGGTTAATGAGTAGCCTCCCAAAAGGCCGGGGCTTCTAGACCGAAGACGCCAAAAAGGCTCTCCTCTGTCCAAATCAATAGCCAGCCATAATTTTGGTCCTTGTGATCCCAAAAAACTGACGCGATCTGACCAGTTCTCACTGAGCAACGATAACAAAATCGTTAAAATAAAGAGTTTTCTGTCGACTGTTACATTGCCCCAGTCTAAGTCAAAGGTCAATTCAAAAGACATTGTATTTCGAATCGAAGAAAGGCTGATCGCTAATGCTAAAGAATACGGGGTCAAGGAGGTCATCTATAAACCTGAGTTCATAGTCGTCAAGACGAAGATCAATGAAGAGTTCGAGTTGTTGTTAAGGACTTCGGATCAAGTGTGCCATGTAAAGCTGAAGGCGAGAAGAGGAATGGTCAAAGCGGAACTAGACAACGACAGAAACAAGCAAAAGACTGTCCACATTCTGAGGATTATATAGGGCGACTGGAGAAATAGTTTGCAATTCCAGATGGACACAGCCCATTCATCAGGAGACTTCGTGAGCCGATTCAATAGACAGCTCAGTTGACACATTGTGTTTCTTCATTTATGGTTTTAGTCAGTTTGCAGGTGTTGGATTTAGGAATTAAAAGTGCAAACAATTACAATAGAGTAAGTAAAGAGGAAGAGAGGCTAATTAATCACCCTTGTAATGTAACTTAGTGCGAAATGGTGCGAGGCTGGGCTGTCACTCTGTCTGTGGGGGTGCGTACATATAAGCGTGGGGCCCATAGTAATAGTACAGGTCGGGACTGTAGTAGAACGTGGCGGCCATCTGCTGTTGTAGATAGTTGCGTTGCTGCTGCTCGTAATCCATGTTCCTGCTGTAGTTGTTGTTAGCATTATTACCTATATCATAAGTTTATTTGAACGCCGTGTCATAGTTAAATTGGTACTCTTGATGAATCCTTTACCAATGCCGTAGATCACGTTGCGATAGCTGATGCTTTTCAGAACTTGTTCAGTCTCTTTCCTGTCTTTCAGTCTGAAGAAGCAACTAAGAGTCAGCAGACTATCGGAACCAGCCTGATGCTGAGGGCCGATTCTGGCACACCCAATTTCACTGCTGAGTTTAGCGAGTCCCACGTCCTTGAGGTTGGGGATGTCTTTGATGAAATACTTGAGGTCGTAGATATTAGGGTAGTAGGATTTCATGTGACTGTAGAATTCCTCTGAATTGTCTGGCAGACCTTCGCCATGTACCATTTTGAGGAGGTAGGCAAAGTCGTAACTGCCGTGGAAGACGACCCATTTGACGCGAGGGTTCATCACAAGACCAGAACTAATTAGATACTCGGAGAAATCACTCGGGTTGATTCCCTGTTCTTTGAGTTTTTGGAAAGAAATGCCAGCATGAGTGAGCAGTTCTTTGGAGTCGGCATGGATGACATCCTAGCTTTAAGTGAGTGCAGTTAGTAATAGTGGTGTTTATTTGGAGGAGGTTACTCAATTCTGAACTGGAAGTTAAACTGCCAGGTGCAGACATCGTGTGGCACTCGCCCGTGCTAGTCGCTGAGTGTGAAGCCGATCTGAATGATCTTGGAGTTGTCAACATTCTGCTTGATGATATGATATTCATGTTCCTAAGGCATCACGAAAAAGACATAGGTTTAAATTGGTTGTCAAAGAAAAGGCTTTTAAACTAATCCACCAATAAATTGGTTGTTCTGTCTTGCAAGAGCAAGTTACATTCACTGATGGATGTCTGCGATTATTGGATTGTTAGAAGGGTTGATTACGGTTTAGTCAGCCACCATCCACGGTAGATTGACGAAGTTTACGCCTGGGAATTCTGTATCCTGAGGGGCAAGAAGAGTAGCAAAGACTAAGAAGGGGACTGTACCATTGAGACATAATTGAAAGTTTCCACTAGTTTCATGATCTTGATCATCTAGTCTTTAAAATTATCTTTGTAAACATCACGGATGGTGGTGTTTTTGAGAGTGAGCAGGGGCTCCGAAGTGCGGAGGAGATCGTCTTCGTAGTCGCTGTCAGAGACGAAGCCGAGGGCCTGTTTTTGCTTGAATTCGGTGGTCATGGAGGCTGAGGCTGAGGCAAGGCTGCAGATCTGCTGTGTGGTGGGTTATCCGTGTGAGTGTTTATATGTTTTTGTTTATAAGGGAATAAACTAAAAAGAGTCGGCATCAGCCTAGCAGACTTTAGGAGCGACGTGAAATTATATTTAGTTTCCGAGTGAGCCATGTTCTATCGCTATACTGCTGCGGGTAGAGCACTTTAATTTCTGGCATATACGAAACTCAATACTTATCACATACTCTAGTCGAGTGTTATTTCTGGTCAATAACAGTATACTATCCAGAATAGCAATCACTCCCAACCAGATCCCGAAGGCAACCCGATCCCAGGAAACCGAATATATCATAATACAGATAGATTATAGGGGTAATAGAATTGTGGGCAGTCTGATGATTTAAACTGTAGATAGTGATGGCAGGTGTGAGATAGACAAGCAGAGGAGGTTAAGTGAAAGGATCGGGCACCCTACACTCAAGAATAACAAAGAGTATGGATTGATAGGCTAAAACTCCAGTAATTTGGGCAGCAACTCTAGGCAAACAGAAGTGCTAGAACTGCAGTGAAAACTACATAGCAAAGGGAAGAGCCAGTCTCCCTTCATGAATCCTAACTCCTGAACAAATATTAGTAATCAGCGGCAGGTAGGATTGCCCACCATCTCTTTCTATTGCACAATACGTCACTCTAACTCCCACTGCCCTCCATTCAAATTTAAAAATTAGACAATAAATCGACTACTTATAGACATAAAATATCTCCATCACTCCCTCTTCACTCAGTGAACGTCAAATCTTTTGCTCCTATCCTCCTCGCCATTTGGATAAGTCCATGTCATGCTAATGACATATTATTTTTGCCCCCTTCAACCATCCAGTTCCACCCATTGGGCAGGGCCGAAGATCTTAGAAAATTTCTCGAAGTCTACTCGAGTCTCAGGACTTAGGTCCCCCAGCAGACGATCCAGCTCATTCTTCTCGCCTGCCCATTTGGCTATGGTAGTTTTGGCGATTTCCATTTGAGCCCGGGTAAGCCTACCTTCACCATGACAATCGAGGCGCCTGAATGCTAGCAGGTGTTCTAGTTCCTTTATGAAATTCCTTAGGAAGTAGACCAGCTCTCCTTTTTCCACATACTGCTTGCCTCTAGGGCTTGTGGACTTAGCTTCGATTTTGGCCTGGGTGACAGCTCTTTGAATGACGAGAGGTAGTGTTTATCGAATAGGTTGGTCAAAAGTAGCCATAGATTCAAGTTAATATTGGAGCTCAGAGAGTGAAAGGAAACCGACTTCATTCATATCCCAGAGTTTCCAGAGCCGTGCAGAAATATGGTCGCGTTATTATGGGGCTGAAGCGATGAGGGTTTTTTTGAGTTCAGCCAAGAGTTGGAGGTGAGACTTGGGTTGCATGTGAGTCATAAAGTTAGAACTGTATAAAGATGTTTTTTATAGACAGGTGCCAATTAGTCATGTCATTCTTAAAGGCCTTAGGAGGTCAAACCAATGATCTATAGTATAGGAATTTGGGACAAATAATAGGATATTGGTAGCGTTACCGAAAGCATCAACGCATGCCTCAGATTTTATGCGGGCAGGCGGATACTTTAGTGAGCTCACAAAGTCATTCCTCAAGGTTGATAGTACACCAATAAAAATTGATATACACGACGACATATTCGTCTAATTAGTGAGTCGAACTTTCAACTTCTCGTCCTCGCAATTCATTTCGATACAGTACTGTCTGGTCCATGTCGCAAGCAAGACAGGATACCAGCAAGGCTTGAGGTTCTTGGGGGTAGTTAAGTTGTGTAGACTGAAGTGCATTGACTGTACTGTGGTGTACTGAAACCTTTTACTCCAATAAAAAACCCAATCAGTCTGTAATTGTATTTTGTAACTTCAAACCAAGAAAGAACACCCACTATTCAACCCTATTGAACATCCGATATGTCTGACGCCAACGAACACCCTGAATAATAATAGGTCGCACACGACAACGACCGCCAAGAAGAACCCCATGATGAGCAGGTCCATGAAGACTCTTCCCCCATTAAGCAGCCCTAATAACAAGCATCGCCCGCTCCCAGCAAGCAGCCAGCAAGCAAGGAGGAGTTGTGGAAACCCTATGATTTCCTTTTCCCGGGGGGAAAGCTATCCAAACTGATCAAGGTCAACAACGTGTACAAGAAGAACCTGCCAATCGGAGACATGCTAACTAAGTTTAAATACACGGATGCTTACCCAGTTATCAATATTATCGGTGGCCTGGAGAACAACAGAGGGAAATTCTACGCAGGGATCGCCCGTGCAGCTTTCAACACAGATGCTGTTTTAGTGACTAACGGAGTGGCTGTCGGCATCGAGAAGTTCGTGCTCAGAAGGGCTGTGAAGATGATCGGAGTCGCCCCTGAAAAAGAAGTTAAGTTCCCCAAAATCAACCCTACCTTCGTGGAAAAAATGGAACTTGCTAACGGACACACTCATCTGTTCCTCGTCAGTAAAGTCATCCTTCCAACCTTAATCTTATCAACTTCTAATCCATAGACAACACTGAAAAGGATCTAAGTTGGGGTGGCGAGGTGGCTTTCAAAATCGGGGTGGCCCTTAAACTGGCTGAAGGCAAGAAGAAAGGACAGCCCAAGTGCAAAATCGTGAGTATACTGATAGGCGACGCACCCTTCGATGTCGTTGACGAGATCAAGGAGTGTGTGGAACATGAGATCCCGATAATCATCGTGCCAGGCTCTCCACTATGCGATGAGCTAATCAAGAATTCTACTTCTGATGATGAGCCGAGCTACTCGAACGAGGAAATGAAGGAGTTGTTAGACAAGGGACACTTCTTCTACTGCAACAGCACCAATTCAGAAGACATTGCGCAGCTGGTCCATTTGTTGCTTACGATCACTCCCTGGTGACTGAATTCTGGATATGTGCATTCAGGGCATTGATTTATGTTTAGGGGGTGAAGTCGTTCTCATACTTGTGTCGTAACAATTATTGAAATAATTGGAATGGGTATATGGGATGAACCGATTGGATATGCGGACTCTGAGTCTAGATTGTATGAAGTAGCACACGCAAATATCATATGAGTGTGGTCAGGATAGATTCATGGGATGGCTTCTGCTTCAGTGCATCATGGTTAGGAGAGAGAGGCTAAGAATATCGCCTCAATAATTGTAGGAAAGAGCTGATGCAGGATAACAGACATACGTATATGTGTTTATTGAGAGGCATAGACACAGCAATTACGAGTCAAGGGGTTCGGCCACGTACTTTTTATTCCTTAATAAACACACGCCAATCTTCCCATACAATAATATTTATAATCTCGTAGATCCCAAACACCCACTCCTACTCAACCCATAATACACCTCCCATGAGCAGCGAAATCAGCAAGTACGTCGACGAAGCTAAGAAGTTCGCCGAAAACAGCCAGAAGTTCATTAGAAAGTGCGAGAAGCCCGACTCTAAGCGTACACCCACCCTCTCAAACTCATCTCCCTATAGAATTCATCAAGATTGCCACCTCCTGCGCTATCGGCTTCGCAGTCATGGGAGCCATCGGCTACGCTATCAAGCTCCTCTTCATCCCCATCAACAACATCATCCTCAGTTGATCAGTCTTTGTATACACTTGTCCGTCCATATTGTGCATTATTTAATGCTTCTTCTTCACGCATCTACTGTACATAACTCTTGAACAGCCTAAATACAATAAAGTTAGCAAAACTGGCATACCCAATAAATTACAAACATCAGAACTTGGTTTGGTAGCAGATATGGTTGAGTTTCCGGGCGTGGTCTGGCTTATGCACCATGGTCGTGCAGTTGATGCCGTAGTAGCAGTCCATTCGCGAACTGACCGCTACCGGCAGTCTGCCTGCATTCTGCACTCTATAGTTGAACACCATCTGGAACCACAAAGGTCTCCAGCAGTTTTCGCATGCGACCGAGTCCTTATCAAGATTGATCTATCTGGAGGCCCCTGTGGCATTGATGATTTTTTTATCAACCAAGTATTTGAAGCCATTCTTCCTGAAGTCTTCGACCAGCACATTATGTAGTTGGTGACTATTCGAGATTCCGTTGGTAGCCAGGAAGTTTCGGAAGACAGAGAATTCATACTCATTGTTTCTAAAGAGGGATGCATCGAAAGGAGTATGATTGGGCACATAATTTAGAAACTGCAACAACCTATTTCCTGTCTTCTTGCAGGGCGGGAAGTAGAGATTGCAAAAGTACAGCTCGCAGATTGAGCATTGTTGCGACAGATGTCTCTCAGGCCGGATCGGGATAAGTTTCCTGCAGTTCGTGCAATCAACGTGTCTTTGGTCTCTTTGGCACTGGAACCCGTGCCTCTGTCTCAGACACTATCTGCATTTTCCTCCCACGCTGGGCTCATCATCTGAAGACGCGGCACTCAAGTCGGATCCTCTCTTTGCCCTGCCTCTTACAGCTCTACCACTTCTTACCGGCACTCCTCCGCCCAAGACGATAGGTGGGTGAGATGGAGGAGGCGGTGCCTTTTTGCCAACAAGTTCAGCTACATCGACAGTATCGTTGCCAAAAATATTGTTCTTTCTGAATTCCTCCTCATCTTCTTTGGACCTCTTCTCTTAAGGGTGAGACTTGATATAGTCTTCGATGATGCAATTGAAGGATGTGTCCCTTTGCGCTGTGGTAATCTCTTTCCGGCAGTTGATACACTGGGATTTCTTCTCTTTCACAAGACTCGTCAGACAATGCCCGCAGAGTCTGTGATTGCAAGGGTGGCATGCCACAGGAAGAAACATGATTTCCAAGCACATCGTGCACGTAATCTGGTCCTTCAGACTTTTCGCTAGGTCGTTGAGCTTCTGTCGCTCGTCCTCACGCTTTGCATCTAACACCTTTTTCTTTTAGTCTTCAAGTTTGATTGCCTCTTGCTTTTTGGTCTCCTCAGGGTCTTCTACAGGTGATTGTTTTGAATCCTCCTTCTTTGCTTATACTGCTACAACTTTTTAGGCAGGGAGATCTTGTTTAGGGGCTTCGGCAGTTGTGAATTCAAATCCTATTGGCTCTTTAACTTTGCTAGGATGCAGCAGCCAGACGATGTCCCCGTTTGAGAGGGGCATCTGAGCACCTTTCGACATCTTTAGATCATTGAGGAAACAGCCGTTAGTACTATGGTCTTCGAGGATGGCCCCTCCTGTAGGATTTTTCTTGATCACACAATGGACATTGGAGACGGAGGCTTTGGAAATGAGAATATCGTTGCCAGCCTTCCTGCCGATTTTGACTTAATCTTTTTAGAGAGGGTGTTGGAGAGTGGAGTCTGTCTCGTTGGTGAGCGTAGCCCAGGGAGTGTTCGACATTGATTGAATAAGTTTGTATTGGGTCTGATTATATTAGTGAGTGGATTAGAGTGAGAATATGATTTTATTTTATTGAGGGAGTGCTTTGAGAGGGAGAGAGTTCTGAGACAAGCTAAAAGGAGAGGGGGCTAGACAGTGTTCTGAAGAATACTGAGATTTGTGCGGCGTAATCAATATTAAATGTTCATTTCTCACGTCGACTGCACCCGTATATTAGATACGGTATGTTGTTGGCCTTAGTTCATTAACCCCATTCCGACCATGCCCAATTTGTGTACCCACTTCCTTGGGATGAATGTCAAATGATTGAGATCTCTTTATAAACTGGGCAGAACCTATAGCAATAAACAAAACCACATCTATCATATTATTTCATAGCCACAGTACGTGTCCACAGCCCTCACTCCCCATGTTACAAAAATTCGTGAACTTTTAAAAACCTAATCCATGTCAATCTATGGGGAATCACTTCTTCTTGGGTTTCTCTTTTTCGTCCTACTTGGTCTCGTCCTCCAGCAGCATCTTCTGCTCTTCCAGCATACGGAGGGTGATTTTGCGGTTCGACTCCGACACGTACCCAGCGATCAGCAGCTCGTCCAGGATGAAGTAAGTCTTGTGGAAGTTGAAGATTAGATCGAGTTCGCAGACATTGCCGAAGTATCTGTCCAGAATCTCCACGAAGCTCTGCATCAACTCCAGGATGATTAATTCGTTCTCGTCCTTGTCCACGATTGTTATGAAGTACAGACTCGCATATCTGAGTGATGGAAATCGGGTCATATTCATTAGGTGCCAATGTGTCAGCAGCGCAAAGTGTACCTTTTGTAGACAATCTTGTAGTCCTTATACTCGATGAAGTTGCACATTTTGGGTTTTCTCGTGAGCACAAGAGCGTTGACCTGCAGGGGGGAGTTTTCGATATTATGATGGGCGGTGTTACTTCTTTGAGGAACTTCTGGCGTTCGTGCTGGCTCATGATGGTAGAGTACCACTTGAGGAGTCTGGACCTCCCCTGTCTGCTCATGAGGAAGAAGCAGTGGATCATGTACGCTGTGGATCTAGGCTGATGATTTTATTGGGTGACAAATATCTTCTTATTTGAAATATTGATTATCCCAGGAGAGGTGCCTGGCTGACTCCCATCCCATATTGGCTCCTCCTTTAAATTACCAGATTATGGCTTTACCTGTTATAATCAAAACCCTAATATTTCTATCAACAACAACCCATGGGAAAAGGTGCCAGATCCAAAATCAAAAGAAGATGGAGAGCTTTGAGGAGAGGCTACGTCGACGATCTCATCGAGAAGCCCAAACTCCAGGGCCTTCATGAAAAACTCCAGGCCACAATCATTGGTGTCGAATATCGCACTACCGAACCCAAAAATGCTTTCCTACACCCCAATGACCCCGAGGCCGTCTTCCCCAAGTCCAAGCCTGGAAGAATTGTGGACGTGCGATCAACGAATATCCCAGGAGCAGGACTACAATACGCTGGAGCCTTCAGAAAGAAGAAGATGAGTGGATTCGAGGTTGTTGATGATGAGTGGGTGGAGGATGATAACAACGAAGAGGGTGGAGTGGAAGTGGAAGTGGAAGAGGAGGGAAAGATGAAGGTGGAGAAAGAGCGCCCTAAGATTGCGAAATTCGAAAGGAAGAGGACGCAGTGCAAGAAGAGTAGAAACATTGTGGTGTTCTGAGTGTCTATTTTTTATCTTCTCTACACACTTTTATGGCCATCTTTTCTACTTAGTCATAGCCATTGCCTCTAATTATCAATAACTACATATCTACTGCTGCGTATAATCTCCTCATGCCTAATAGCAAACACCTGCTCTTTGTCGCTCTCTTGCTTGTCTCTGCACATAGCATCTACACCCTCTACAAACATCCTATCGACGCTGGAGGCTCCAGATGTCTCGATGGCTCCGAGGCTGGCTTCTACTATAATCTTGGAAAAGGGGCCAATAAGAACAAGCTTATGCTTTACTTCGACAGTGGAGGGCTCTGCGCAGGGCTCACACTCGGAGATACTTTGGAAAGCTGCTACAAAAGAAGTTTCACGGGATTGGGAAGCACAAAAAATGCTAAGCCTGAACGAGATCTGAATGCAGGAGGTTTGCTCTCTGAAGACCCTGCCCAAAATCCTGTATTTTATGACTGGACCAAGTTCTTTATCATCTACTGTGATGGGAGTGAGTACCAGGGCTCAAGGCAAAATCCTATCCCCTACAAGGATCGGGACCTATATTTCCGAGGTGCCAACAACGTCATGGAGCACTTCAGAGTTATCAATGAGATGTTCGGACTTTACAGTGCGGATAAAGTTGTGCTAACCGGAGTCTCTGCAGGAGGAATCGCCACTTATCTCTGGTCTAATTACGTCTATGAACGCTCTAGCAACAAACAAGTGTACTCACTTCCCGATAGTGGCCTCTTCGTAATTGAGTTTGTCAACCCTTTCACAGGCAGGGCAGAAGTCATTGACAGAGCCTATAACCTTCTAAAACTCATCAGCGAATAGACTCCCATCTCTATACCTGAATGTCAGGCTTAGTTAGGTACCGTTATGTGCTTCTCAGCTGGCAATCTTGTCAAATACTTCAAAACCCCTTTCTTTATCATTGAGTCTCAGTACGACCAATGGAGTGTCGAGAACATTCTTGGGCTCACTTGCACTGGCTCTACCCCAGGCACTATGGCTAACTGTTCCTCTCAGATGATCACAGCCATGGAATCCTACCGCAAAGTGACTCGCGAGGCCTTCAAAAACTTTACTCAACTTCCGTCTGTTGGAATCTGGTCGCCTTCTTGCATCCAGCATGGATTTAGCGATGACAGCAGATCCTTCAACAACCAGAACTATAAGGTTCCTACGAACACGGGCATAACCCTTCCTGAGGCTATTAAGAATTTCCTGTAAAACCCAACTTCGAAGAACAATTTCTACATCGATGAGGTAGGATGGCCTCTGAATTCGGGGTGCTCTGGGTTACAACCAATCAAGCCACTGTCACTCGCAGGGGATGAGTAAGCTCCGAACCACCTAAGAATGGATTGATGGATAGTAGGATGAACCTTATGGTTTTGGTTTTATAGGAAATATTTAAATAATTTTTAAAGTCTGATCGCAATCAGCATATGTTTCGCCAAATGGATTGAGTTTATTCTTAGATACTCCGTAAAACATAAGCAGACAAACACAAGAAATACAGAACACAATGATCAGATTTGCACCTGGATCGGAAATCGATCTCGCGTCTAAAACACTCCTAGTCGTAAATCACCCTCCCTTCACCCTTTTAACCCATAGTCTGCACTCTCAGTCGGAGCAGTCGGCTCCATCGCTCTTGACCTCATCATCGCCAGCAACCAATTCAAGCGAGTCGGCTTCCTCGAAACCCGATGCCTCGAAGACAGTGTAGGACTCTTGCCACCCCAAATCGCCGAAAACACTCTCGGATTGCCAGCTGAACTCTACTCTAAGGGAGATATAGTGATTCTGCAGTTTAGATCCTCCCCAAAAAAAGGCAGAAGTACCCAGTTAGTGCAAGAAATCCACGAGCTTCACAAGAAACACAATTTCAGAGATATCGTATTCGTGAGCAGCCTCGTGAAGGGCAGTAGCCCAGATTTGGAGCTCGTGCAAGCCAAAAAGAATATCTTCTTTAGAGTGAAAGGAGAAACTGGTCTGAAATTTCCAGGAGCATAGCCATTTGAAAAGGTGCTTCAAGGCCACTAAGAGAGCGAATAAACGTTGCTGGACCACTCTGGGTTGAGTAAAAATGCTATCAAACTATTGCCAAGGGTGGTCGTTGTGTTTGTATTTGCTGGCCCGATCTGGGATGAAACAGCGGGACACTTCATGGCTAAATCACTGAGAGACGTACTGGCCTTCAAAGAGATTTCGGAAAACATCAGGCCAGTGTCGTTCATGCATGCTGTCTGATGATTGTATATCAATAACCTAAAGTATCAACTTGTGGATGTTCAATGAGTCTATTTATATCTTTGTATTGAATGTGTAATATGAGTTTGTTTCGTATGAAATGAGATGTGAGACAAGGCAGAATCAATGAGAAAGAAATGTTGGGAGAGGGTTGTGACGGCTGAGAAGCCATTCTCAGCTCCGAGTGCGGAAGGAATTGCTCCAGACGCGTTGGCTAGGTGCAGGAAGAGAACGCACCAGAGTGTACTCGCGTCGAATAGGAGTTTGCTGGGGAAGATTTTTGGACCTGTTGTCAGGGTGATTGTAACAGTAGCTGCTGATACTGTTCAGAGCGTCGATATTTTGGTTAATGAGTCCGAGGATAACTTCAGAGCCTTTGTCAGTTAACCATGGGAGAAGAGTTTCAGAGCCTTCCAGCTTTGATTTTTTGGAACTACCTTGAAAGATGGAGTCATCAATGTCTGTTAGTCCGGTGAGATTGGAGTAGGTGGCAAGGTTGGCGCTGACTAGTTGCAAGAAGCGGAGGTATGTCTTTCTGTGTTTAGTTGTCTTGACATAGTTGACTGGCTTCTCGCAAGTGTCTGTCAAGTTTGAGGCAGAATACTTCTTTTATCCGATAATCTTCGATGTGGAGTTTTCGGGACTGTAGAAGGAAATCGGTAGAGAGAAAGAATAGTCCATTTTACAAGGTTTGGTCCCATAATCCATTTATACCTTTTAGGAGTATAGATCTGACTTAGTCATAGCTTCCACCATTTATTCGGCAAACTTCGCTCTTTTCACGTTCCGTATATTGAAGTTGACCTGTTCGATGTTCTCTGTAGCCGTTTCCTTAATCATTTTCACACGTCTCAGTGGCGTTGTCTTCATGTGGGTAATCACAAGCTGTCCCTGGTCGCTCCCAGAACAGGAACTTGCCAGCCCCAGATCGGTTGATGGGAGGCTTTTCTCGTTGGATTTTCCAATAAAATCGCTGGTAAGACGGACAGGCTGGCCACGTTGGAGTCTGCTACTGTGGATGTTGTGAATGAAGCAGTCAAGGTTTTCTTCGATAGGACCAATCTTTTCAGTGAACTGCTTGCCGACAACTCTGATGGGTCGAGTTTTATTGGCAATTTCTTCTGTTAGGATCTGGTGTATGCTATTACTCTGAGTATAGTTTTCAGCAACAAACATGTTTGCTCTGCTGATAATAGTGTTCTCGATTTCCAAAAGGCGCTTCTGGATAGTTTTCTCTTCGGACTGTACACGGCCAGTCTACTCTCTTTGACTCTTTCGGCTTGAGGGTTCATTTCCATTTTTCGGATTTGACAGCGAAGGTAGGTATCTCTTATTGGAATGTCTGTCGTAAAGTGACGATGTTCGGATATTCAGAGTGTTGGGCATCTTCACAGGGGTAAAAGATATATTCTGAGCTTCGTAGGTCGCCATCCCTTCCTGCACCTTCTCGTTGCATTATGCCAACGACTGTTCATAACCTGTTCGGATGTCCGCAAGCACGAGTGCAAGCAGTTGGTGACAGTAATCTACGTCCTCGGAAGCGTGGTGGTGAATCTGATAGCTCAATTTCTCAAGGTCCCCCACTCTTGTGAGATTATTGAACTGGGGCTTGGCCGAAGCTTAGAAGTACAGTTTGTAGAGTCTAAAGATGTTGGAGACGTGTCTCTCGAAAAGAATCTGCAGACCAGGCCTCAAGACCATAACGACTTCGAAACTGAAATCAGTGAAGCATCTGAGGGCACATAATAATAATGTTGGTTTAAGGAGAATTTTGTGTACTTTTTGAGGCGTTTTGGGGAAATTCGCTAGTTCTTCAGCTTGCCAAGGAAACGGTCCTCCTTGATAGTTCTCATAGCGTCGCGTTATCTTTCAACGATGAGGAGGTTTTGACCCCTGTTCAGGGTCTCCAGTGTCTTTTAGCGGAGCAATTTGTGGACGCGTCTCCGGAAGTCAAGTCTCTCATTGACGAATGTGAAGAGCTCGGCAAAAATAGGGGCAGGGTCGGTGGGATCCGTAGTAGTCATGAGGGGTGTCGGGAAGCAATACTCGGAGAATGCTGTTTGGCGAGTGTTCTGTGGGGGTATTTAAAAAGTGTTGTGCTTAAATCTAGTTTAGTATGGGATGATTACTGCAGACGAGAAAAACGGAGAATATGGTTCGGGAACCAACGCATTGATAGTCTAACACATAATTGTTCTAACCTAAACAATAACCTATGATTATTCTCCACAGCCAAGATAATGTGCGTAATATGCTGGCACTCTATTGCTGAAAAATAACACAGAACGTGTATGTCGCCTCTACAAAAATCATATAGTTGCCATCATTTTGATACTCAGTCCTTTTTCTGCGTCAAGTTCTCCGAGATCTTCAGCTCGATCTCTTCGTAGTAGTTCTTGTTCTCGATCTGGTGCTGGTCCACTACCTGCCGCATCTTGCTCGCGTTTCCTCCCTGCATTCCAAAAATATGATGATGGTGTTGGTGAATTTTTAAATCATTACCCGAAGGAAGTCGTAGTACACCAGCAGTCCGTCCAAGATCAGGACCACAGCCACGCAGAAGAACACAGTTAACCATGTCTCCAGAGTCGTGTATACCGGGATAATAGTACCCTTCAGAGGTCCACTTACTACGTTGGCGATCCACATATAGGCGATGTATAACCCGATACTCAGAACTAGCAGCGACACGAACATCAGCCAGCTCCAGAATCTCGTATGAGTAGCAATTTTGAAGGACACCACCAAGATGACAGAAGAAAACCTATACAGAGTGGTTAAAAATAAAAAAATATTTACGCTGTGACGCTGACGAGCCAGAGGTCGCTGTTGATGCCTGCGGCGTTCAGCGAAGGAGTGCCCAAAACATAGATTGAGATGAGTGTGATCAACAGGGCTTCAACAATAGCTTCGATAAGCCACAGCACGAAATTGAAGTTGTTGAAGATCATGTTCTGCTGACCGATGAAGTAAATCTTGGGATAAAGCTGTCTCAAGGACCTTTTTTCTTCAAAGTTATCAGGCAAAGCTTTTATGGGCTTCTCGGCAACTTTATCGGTTTCGTAGATGTAGTAGATGTCCTGTTCGAGTACGGCTCGGGTGATCAGTGGAATGGCAGTGAAGACGATATTGTATAGAGAAATGAAGCTGTCGTCGAAAAAGCTCTGGGCAGTGAATCCACAGAAGAAGGCGTAGTAGAACTGTGGAATAGTGAAGACCATGTTCTTATAGAAGAAGTAGAGAATCATCTCGGCCACACGGATGTAGTTCCAACGACCATGCACTAACAACAGCCGCCAAAGGCCCTGGAATTCGGGTAAGGCGTAGTCTGAGGCCTGAACTGCTCCCATGCCCTCCTAACCATACAAGCCTACTCCAATATGCGCTTATTTGATCATTGGCACGTCATTGGCACCGTCGCCAATCGACAAAGTTATCTTACCCAGCTGTTCCTTTACGAGTCGGACAACTTGAGCTTTCTGGGCAGGAAGGAGCCTACAACAAACGACTGCTTCACAATGCTCGGCCATCTGTGCCAAAATGATCTTGCAATTCTAGCTGAGGAGGAGTTTTCCAAGCTAGGTACCTTAGATTAGGAGAGCTTTATGAGTGTTATTTTTGTAGAGTGCGAAGGCCTGGTCGGCAAGCAGAGTCAACTATGTTTCCAAGCTATACTCGGGTCGAGGCAGGAACTTCAGGACCTTGAACCTCGGCTGGATCAAGTTGCAACTCATGGCTATATTTTCAGCTGTTTCCATCTTATCGCCAGTGAGCATCCAGACTTTGATATTCGCTCTTAGGAGGTCTCTGATCGTTTCTGGCACTTTATCCTGAAGCCTGTCTAGGACTGCCGTGGCTCCGATCAAGTACAAATCTTTCTCCATCTTGCCAATCAACTCATCCCTTAAAACCTGTCTTCCCTGTTCCGGAAGTTTGGACTATGCATCACGGAAAGCTGCGTATTCGTTTTCCGTGATAACCTTCATTCCGACTAGCAGGGTTCGCAGGCCTTTCACAGCGAAAGTATTGAGATAATTATCGAGAGTCTCGAGATAGGGTTGGTTAGGAGCTAGTCTTCCCTTTATGATGCTGTCTGCTCCTTTGATGAACATTTTGATCAATCCATTGTGGCGCACGATGACTGACATCCTCTTTCTGTCAGAGTTAAAGGGATGCACACCTAACAGTTCAACCCTCTCCTGTCTCCCCCGGATTTGGACGTAGGCGTACTGGTTATCACTCTTCATGAAGACAAAACCCATGTTTTTGGCAGCGTCAACCAGCGTAATCTCGTCTGGCGAAGGACCCTGGTATATCAATTCCTTGTTTTTGTTTTCTTCGACCACGCATTCGTGAGCGGTTGCCAGAAGCAAGAGATACTATTCTGCTAGTTGTCGATAGTTGTCAAAGGTAAGCACTGTTCTGCCTTCTGAAGTCTTGATTTCAAGAGGTTTGTTCAGTCTTAATTTGGGGACGGGCTCTCTAAGAAGGCGGTTGAGCTCATCATCATAGTACCCCTTGATATTGTTCACAACCGTGTGGGACTTGTACTCTTCAAGATCATTATCTTGCTAGCCGAGAATAGAGCGATCTCCAAACATGTGTTCGCCGACCACAGCAATCTTAAACTCCATGATGTTGCAGGTGAGGGTGCCTGTTTTGTCTGTGAAGACGTACTCGATCTGGCCAAGTTCCTCATTTAGTGAGCTGGAGAAGACAGTGACTCCACGGTTTCTGAGCATACTGTACATCAAGTTATCTTTGCCTAGGAAGTAACCCTGGATGCTCTTCACGATTTCTAGGGATACAATAAGGGAAATGGGGATCATAGTATTGAAGAGAACAAGATAGCTGAGGAAAGTAAGAACACTGGATCCGATAACGCTAGTTTCCTTCTGGAGGTACCAGTGGTTGGAGAGATTATTCTGGGTGATGCCGTAACCGATGGCGCAGACCAAACATAACACGCATTGGAACAGGAAAATGAAGATGAGCAGGATGTTCACGCGCATCTAGATCTGAGACATTTTCGAAGCGCTAGACTATGAGTTCATCATGATTTTGGTATTGCGTCCTGTGTAGACTACGAGTCCCTTAATCCACTTCGTGTTCTTCAGCTTGGCTCCTCGGTACAGCAGTTGCTTTTCGCCCTCCAGAATCAGCTTTTTAGCGAACCCATCGATATTGAGACTGCCTTGGAATTAGTGCAACTACTTTTTGGGCAATTCGCATAATAAGGTCCCCGTCAGTTGGGCGAGCCTCTTGTCGTCACTAAATACTGAGGTTTCCTTCAAGGCCATCCTCGGCTTTAGATTCTTTTAGCCGTCAAGACTTGCCGTTTCGATGTACGCGTTGCCACCCTAGATTGAACTGGCAAGCAGGATTAGATCGGCAGGGAACATCTCTCCTTCTTCAACCAGACAAATTTCACCAACCACCACTTCTCCCCACGTGATTTCGGTTGCTTTGCCATGACGGTACACCTTGGTGCGTGACTCCTTGTTGAGGGAGTTATCGCTTTTGTAACGATTGTAGTCTTCGAAGCCCTCGCGGATGAGGGAGAGAGCGATGACGAATATAAGTGGTGCCCATGCAGTGAGAGGCGAGAGAGGACTGATTGCGGGGATGGTTTGGAGGATTGCGATGATGAGGAAATATATGTTGGCGATGCGTTTGAACTGGAGGACAAGTGCGACTAGGGTGGAAGTATAATTAGATTGTTGGAGAACTTATAAAAGGTGAAGAAGAATAGCTGGCAGGCCTGCAACGCCGCAGGAACACACTCACTCCGGAAAGGGAAAGGGTGGCTGGCAGGACGGGAAATGGCGTTGGAATTCCAAATTTGAGGATTAAAGGAGATGTGAAGGATTACAGGGGAGGAAGGTGATGATGTTGTATTTGTTGGTTTTGACTGAGTTGGATTCGTAGGCTGTTTCGTTGTCGTGGGTTTTGCCGTCGATGGTGAACCTGAACTGGTAGGGGTCTAGGAACTTGGGCGGGGGGTAGAGGCAGTTATTGATGGATGTTATTATTTTTTGCATGGGTGTTCGATGCAGAAACAAAGAGTAATTCTATTGCCTAAATAAGTAAATAATAATTATTAGGGTCTTTTGCTCAAAATCAATAAAAAACGAGTCTGCTGTTCTTGCTTGTTCAGCAGAGTTTCAAATCGCGATCAAAGTTCTTTATTCAATTCTTGCATACTTTTCCCTCATTTAATACTAACCTTCTTCACATCACCAGACTTTAACATACTCCTTTCCGGCCTCCATTGTCCTCGAGTCCATTTACATCGAATTTTCCCTATTCCCCTAATTAACACCACTCGTCTCTCGACCTTCTCTCCCACTCTGAACCACATGTCAATCTATGCTTCTTTCATTCCAAAATCTCATTTTGTCTTCTCTGCCACGACATAATTCACATGAAACCCCCTCGATCACTCCCTCATCACTCACTCCCAAGCCCTGGGTACTCGTGAAGTCTACTGTCACGCTCTGCGGTGTCCTTAAGGTCGAAAATAATTGGTGGAAGCTGTAATGGGACAGTTCGACTATAAATTTTGATTGGTATGACCGTCTAAATCCTAATCCCATTTTTAGACGTTACTTGTTAGACTTGAGGAGTAGTCAGAATTGAACATTATTGCCAAACAGACGGCATAACGTCGGGTGCTTAGTTCATCTTATTGCTAGATCCTTTAGAAAACATTCAGAATCGCTTGGTTTCGTTTTTACCCAATAATATTGGTTACTCTCCCACAGCCCTCCTTTCTATCCGAATGTCTACCCAGATCATCTTCTACGCCGACCCTACCGACAAAATCACAACCATAATCAGGCCCTAGACCCACTACGGTGGACTCTTCCTCGGCAATGAGCAGGGTGCCAGGGATCTCGCCCTCCTCAAATCCAAGAAGATCACTGCGATACTAACTATCGCCCGATAGATAGGTACGCCTTTCTCCCATCACCTGCAGATATCAAATACAACGGTCTTTCTCATCTCCACATCCGAATCAACGACAGTCCCCTCGAAAACATCAAGGCTAACTTCCCCGCCGCCATACAATTTATCGAGAAGCAGATTTCGAATGGGAACGTGTTCGTGCATTGCCAGATGGGGATCAGCAGAAGTGCCACGCTGGTCATCGCGTATTTAATGAAAAGCAGAGGCTTGAGCTTGGAGAGGGTAAGCTTATTGGAAAGACAAAGTGTGTAGTGGTTATTGCGTAGGCATTAGAGAAGGTGAAGCATAAACGGAGCATAGTGAACCCAAACAAAGGATTTTTAATGCAGCTCGGAGTATTTGAGTAGGAGCTAAAGTAGAAAGGAGGAATAGAAGCAGCGAGTAGGAAGGGAACGCATGGGAGGGCCATGACCTCGCGACCCAAATGAAGACCCGAATTTCAAATACCGATTCCTATTGCCTACTAAAACACGCTTTTGTAAAGTCGAGTCATGATTAATAAGCTTGGTCTCATAAATTGCTAGTCAGTAGTTATTCTCTACGATCAACCAGCTAGTAGTTAATTGATTAGCAATTCGCATATCCTTATTAAATGTACAAGTCCCTTCTACTCGTCCTTAGTATCGCTGTCTCGGTCCTCGCCGCAGTTCCCCTTGTCGATGATGATATCGGCCAATCTATCTTCCACGAAGGTACCACTCCCACTCTTATCTGCAGGAGCCCTTTATATGGTCTATGTCAATGACTTTAATCAGGAATCCATCGACGTGTTCTAGTAATACTGCCAGGACGACAAATGTGCTCTCATGAATGTAACTAACACCCTCCCTCAATAATAACCTGCTCCTTTGCATGACACGAAGCCTGAAGTCGAGTTGTATCCCCTGTTCAGAAACTTTGTGGGAGTAGACGCCACCAACTATTTCCTGATCCTGGACGTCCAGCAGAGATCCAAATATGTGTTTGAGGGACCCGCTACAGTCCAGGCACTCGCCGAGTTCCGCAAAGGAGCCACATAAAAAACCTGGCCCAAGTTCTACTCTTCGGAGAAGCTCCCTAAAAAGCAGCAATATTCCTTTGCAACTAAACTTGTTGGGAAAACGATATCCGATTTTGTCTCTCAACCTGGAGTTCATATCGTGGTATTCTTCTATGGTAGTAGCCAGATATGCGATCAGTGTGGAGAACTCCTGAAGGAATTCTTAAAGTATGCAGAAGAGAACTCCAGTGGCACTCTCCAGTTCGGGTACATAGATCGAGTGGCGAATGAGAACCCCCAAATCAAGCATGAGACCATCCCAGCAATCGTTGTCTACGGGGCTAATGGAGAGTCGCGAGTTTTCTAACGAGACTTAGATCTTTGGACGGAATACGTGGAGAGACTAGTTTCCGGAAATGCCGAAACTGACAACTAAGATATGGAAAGCCTCTGATAGTTAACTTTATGTATTTGGCCAGAGTGGCGGTATGGAAAATATGTAACAAATGGTCTAGAGTGCAGTTCAACGGTCTGTTTTAGAGTGACGCGTGTGGCTCTTGCTGTTCACGATCCGTCCGGTCAGCCGCGAAGAGCCTCGGTCAGTATCCCTGCAGATCTCGTGCTCCTCTATTATCTGTCTCTGCTTCTTGATTATCTTCTATAGTCTCTCTACATGCTTCGAATCGATCTACTTCAATCCTCCCAAATTCCTACTACTTCTTTTTCTGTTGCTACTTCTCATATTACATTCTTTAGCTGCTTCAGATACTTCGGTTTGAATTGCGACTTCGCTTTGAGCTACCTTGAGAGGCATTTTACGATTTGATTTCATAGGAGATTCTTTGAGAGTGGCACTCGGAAGACTTTTCAGAGGATTCGTAGAGGAAATCGTCATATTGCTTGGTTTCTTAGAGTGAGAGTTCTTTTTGGAGGTTGGATTTGAAATCCTGGAGGACTGCTGGCTGTTTTGCTGGATGGTGATGGGTTTGATGCGTTATGTGCTTTGGGAAGCAATGTAGTTATTTTGAGTCTTGAGGGGGAGGGAATTGGGGTCGTTAGTGTGTGTGGACTTTTCTGTGGAGTACTTGGAGGTCCTGCGTGCAGAGTTGATAGAGACAGAACAGAGTCTTTTCTGTATTTTTGCGTTGTGCTCGATCTGATTTTGCAGTTTAGCCTTGATGAATTCGAGTTGAGTGCCCCGTTACTTTTTGTGCTACAGTAAATCTATCAGGGATTAAAAGTTGAGGGTGGGTGTCATTGGAAGGGTCATCAATGTAAAAAAACGGAGGGTTTTGTAAATATTAACGAACAAACACCAAAAGACAGAGAGCTCTCTGTTCTTCTGGGGTTCCCATTTTCAGAACGGCCTTCGCTGCAAACATGAATCGGGTATTATTCTCTTACTCAGATTGATTGTTTTGTGTTTCTTGTTCTCCTTCTGCAGCTCCGTGATCGTGAGCTTAAGTGCGTTGTTCTATTCGAGTAAGCTCAAGTTTACTCTCCTTAGCTGACTGATTTGATGGATGAGGCTGTCGTTGGGTCTGCTCGAGTCGCTGTCATTAGTGAGTGTTAGGGCCTGGGAAGAGGGATTGACGATGGCTTCGATGACGTGTCTGTATTTCTCCATTGCAGTGGGGTAGAATGTTGGCTTAAAATAGTGCAGTGTGGAGTTATATTGTTATTGGGTTGGTGCGGAGGGTAAAGAGTCAATTTCAGAGTTAGACTAATGAGTAGGCGAGTATTTTCTTATTATATTACTAAGTGTAATTATAGGACTCGACTACTTTATATTGTCCTAGGGTCAAGTTAACATTCGGACAGACTATTGACTCCACCCATTTGAATGCCTTTAATTTAAATATCAAATTTACATACCATAAATACTCAGCCACTGCATATCCACGCCAGTCCATGATCAATCAGGCCAACCCCAATAACAACTACTTCGCCAAGAGCACGAACACTTACGCCCACAACTACAACTGGATCGGGGTCCTCGAGTTCCTCCAGGTAAAGACAATACACATTCATGCCTATTCAGAGCGAGTATCACAAAACCAACTAACGCGAGAACTCTTGGCTCATCGAAAAGAAAGCCCTCAATTCACGTATCAATGAGCTCGAAGGAGAACTCAAGGCTGCTGATCTCATTGCTAAGGATCTCATGAAGAGAAACAAAATGCTCGAATTCTCCTTGAGGCAGGAAAGGGCCAAGCAGAACGGGGCTAGACTCTAAATCGAAGAGGCTAATCCCGAAGTGCCTCCTCTACCCAAGCGCAAGCCCAAAAGCAACAAAGCCGCACTCTCCAAGTATTCAGTCATTCCAAGCATCATCTGAAATATAGAATCCTCACTTCTCTGGGAATCAAGGATATTTTCTAAGACTTAGACAAGGAAGTGAACATGTCAGTCACCGACAAAGTCACCACTAAGGCAGCCAATTTTGAGTAATATCGACCCCATGGAATTCTTGCTTTTCTAAACCAATGATAACATAGTAAGGAGATGAAGGTGCTGCAGTAAAACAAAAAGGAGCCTGCTCTACCCTCAGGAGTTACTTTCAAAAACACCACTACCCTTTCCGGACATAACGATGGAGTCAGAGACACCTACTTCCACTCCTCCCAAAATCTACTTGTGTCTGTTTCATAGGATTCCCTCATTAAATTGTGGGACATCAACGATATCAATAAGCCTAACAATCAGAGTTTCCTTACTATACGCGAGCATACGGGGCCCATTTTCACCATTACCGGAGCAGAAGACCTTGTGTTCACAGGTGGAATGGAAGGTGTCATCAGGTGCTGGCGGCTGCCCTCCAAAAAAGAAGAAGTGAGCTCCGAGCAGAACTCAAGCAGTACTTGGTTGCGTGGAGTCTGGGAGAATGGCGAATAGGAGAAGCTTGAGCCAGTTTGGCAGTTACTGTATAACCCTCTGGATGTAAAAATTCTCCCCAATAATCAATGCCCCATCATTCCGCCTCCTAGAAAACTCTGCTATCAACGTCTTCCGACTCGACCATAAAACTCTACAACATCCAAGAGAGCAGCTCCAAATAGGTCAACGGTCAGCTCAAGCAAGTTTACGTTTATCGCTTCGAAAATAGCCAGAAGTTTACTGATGAAGATATACCAACGACAGTGTGTCTCCCCGAACATAACACCCAGCAAATCGTCTCTGGATTCGCTAACACCCATGCAGTGGTACTCTTCGACAAAGAGACTGCCAAAGTTGTCAATACTCTGAAGTTCACAGCCTCGGGCCAAGTGTCAACCAATAAAATCATCAGCTATCCGGGGTTCATGGTCAGCGCCCAGGAAGACAAGATGATAAGAATCTTCGATGCCAATAAGATGGTGCATCAGTTCAAAGCCCACGAAGACTCGGTGGTGTCACTCGCTCTCTTGGCCAACAAGACTGAGTATCTGTCATGCAGTCATGATGGTTTCATCAAACTTTGGGACATCAGGAAGCACTAACCCCTGCAGCAACTCAAAGTACACTTGCCCCATCTTATGACACCTTCTGCCCAAATTTACATTAGATGCATTCGAAAAAGTATGACGAGACAATCCACTGTATCAGCGCCCATCCGACTAAATCGCTGGTAAGCAGTGGAGGCGCTGACTCTCTCATCAAGATCTACGCTCCGCAGTGATGTACTGGGTTTCGTGTGCCTGACAAATAATAAGAGTGATTTATTGGTATAACGAGTATAGTCTAAAATCGATATACTTGCATGAACTAGAATATCAGTTGCAGTGGACTTGCACTATGAGTTCGCGCATGACTTTGTCTGTGATCTGGGATGTGGGACAGCTGTCCTTGATACTGAGCAGGAAGAAGTAGAGCATGCTGAGGACGTTCACGTCTCCAGGCTCGCAGTAGTACATGTACTGGATACTGCCAGCGTAGTAGTTCATGTGGATCACTCCAGAGTCCTTCTCGTCGATCAGGCAACAGTTCTTGTCCAAAACGAATTCTAGGTTTTTATGAGTTTATTGTGTTTGGATTAATAAATGATGATTACTGAATCGGCTCTGGGACTCGCATCTCAGCTTGAAAGCCTCGTTGTCTTTGGCAATCATGTTGACTACCTTCTCCACGAACCGGTAGAGGACTTTAGAGTCATGCATGTCTCTAATTTATGGCTCCTCTTCCAAGATGTTTTCGTGGAGCAAGGGGTTCATGTCGCAACCGATGCTATAAAGCCGACGGAATAGCTACATGCGTCTCTGAGAGCTGGAATTCCCAGACACCTCCAGAGGGATATAGAAGTCTAACTGTCTCCTGGCGTCTATCAGTTTGATGAGTTATTGCAGAATTTCGTGCTTCATTTCAGCAGTGAGAGCCCTACCGAAGCTGACATTTAGTTGAACTTGGTTCGTCTCTCTCTTCACAGGAGGACCGAATAGTGGTGTGGTCTGACGGTTCTGCGACTGCAGCTCGTCTTCCCACTTCCAGTTGATGAACCCATAATTTTCCAGACACCTAATTTCTTGGATAACTTCATCGACGTCAACCTGTCTCAGAGTAGCATTATTGGCCGATAGAATTTCAGAAGCAAGGTTCTTGGCTGGTTGAGATGGGACACCGTACATCTGTCTCAGGTGTTCAATCTCACTGAGAGACAGTCGGAAGCTCTTCAACAGGAAGTCGATATTGTTGAGATTCTCGAGGTGGGCCTTATAGACATCACGAATCTTGTTTCCCATGATGATACGCAGTTTGCTGATTCCTTTGCAGTATTTGTCAAAATTGGTCTTGTCCGAAGCCTACATCTGTCGGCGGAAGTTCTTCTCCATCTCTTTGATCTCGTTGGCGACGATAACATGGGTGCGTGAGTCGAAAAGGCTAGTCCTATCGATCACCATCCCCGAGGAGTGCTATTCGTCATAGGCGATGTGCTTGCGAGAGACTGTCATATAGCCTCCTTCGGCAGGACGGGAAGACTCTTTCATTCTTCGGGATGTGTCATACTCGACGAAGTCTCTGAGGGAGCTGAAGTTATTATTGGTATTTGCGATGTTGCTTGAGGTTGAGTATTTGCGTGCGAGAAAAGTCACTTTTTCGATATCCTTAGTTTTGAATGAGGACGTATCAGATATTTCAGAATTTTGGTTCTCAAATGCTCCCGAGCCGGATCTTCCAGTTCCCGCGGGAGCCAGCGTCGTCAGCTCAGGTGGCGATAGGGCGGAGTGCTCATTCTTCGAAAATGATGAAAGAGCGTCAATGAGGGAGTTGATAGCATTTCTCGTGATGATAAGAACGATGTGGGGGATGAGAAGGAGAAGGAGGAGCCATTGAGGGGCGTCGCTCTATTTGGTGATGAAGATGAGGGTGATGAAGAGGGCTGCAGCAACTAGGTAGATATTTTTAATATTCTCGATAGTGGGGTGATCCCTGGGGACAGAGTGGGTCTGGAGTGAAAGCATGCGTGAAAAAAGGGGGGAAAGGATTATATATGGAGTCCTTAAAATATGTCCCTAGATTAGAAATAAACGAATAGAAACAGATAAAAGGCAAGGAAAACGGCACAGAGATTCCGGCGGCATATTTTATCAACACATTCATTTGATCGGGTCTTCCCGACGCCCCAGCATTCACCACACGTTTGTACCCACACTCATCCTAATAGACTCATAATAAATAGTATGCACCAACATCTTCCTTAAGCGTATTCTTCACTCTCATTTTTCCAGGCTGCCTCATACCACTCGATAAGTCAGCTCGACATACTGCCGGTCGTACTCTCCTATTGATATTCGTTATCTCATTGAAACTGCAGCCTCGGGCATTTCTGACATACTCCTACGGTATCTTGGCCAGTAATTCTTTTAGCATACTGACTCGTCCGTTTCGCTGAGAATCTCATTAATGACTGGCAGACTGGGTTTGTAGACATTCATGCGGAGGGGCTCGTTGGTGTGGGGGGTTCTAGGGGACAAAAGACTAGTTTTGGAAGTAGAAGAGGCTCCAAATTCACAGTCAAGTTTGTCTTTGAGGCCGTCATAGCAGCAGTGGTGGATGATTCCCATTAAGAGGATTGATAGAAATGGGGAGGGGAGGGCGTAACAATTTTCTCTGGCTGGAGAATAAAATTATAATTTCACGTTAATTTTGGTGCTTTACTGGAGTCTGAAGGAACACTTCTAGACGCGGATGCCTTTTTAAAAGCGTAGTGCTATTGTATTGGCCAAACTACGTACGCTTTCGTAGTTATCGAAATCCCTGATTCCGAATTAAACATATCGCCGTTCAAGGAAAAAGGAAATTCTTTAGCCCCGGCCATCTTCTATTTCTAGTCCCACCTACACTGCCGCTTGTCTCCATCGGTCTCCACACTTTTCAAGTATCTTACCTGGCTCGTCTGCTACCTCTTTCCTCTCTTTCTGGCTCCTTCCCAATCTCCCTGCCTTTTGGCTCCAACTATTTCTATAACCCACTCTTCTGTACTACCATTCTTTTATTTATAATTACCATCTCTCATATTACCAATAAATACTGGACACCCTCTATTCCTATGCTCTCCGAAAATCAGTCGATGAAAACCCACCGTTCTTCCAAGGCCTTTCTTAACCCCACGAAGAAACCCTTTCCCGAGTCTAGCGAACTGTCCTCGATCGTCGAGGAGAATAATAACCAGAAAGACATAGTCTACAAGTACATGCACAACATGCAGTACTCAGAGTCCCAGGAAGCCGCTATCCTCAAAGACATCCTCATCTAGAAAGAAATCTAAATCTCGCTTCTCAAAAAGAAACTCGAACGTCTCCAGCAAAAGACTGCACGCCATATCATCCATGCTCCCGACAAGTTAAATACAACTTTCAACCCCACCCGCAAATCTCCTACTCGTTCTCCCTTGAGGCGCCCCACTATTGATACAAACCTCCCCGACCCACGCTTCCACAACCAATCATTCATCGCGAGTCCCCACTACTTTGGCAGTGCTGGACAGTTCAGACAGTTGGAAATCAGATAGCAACAAACGGGCGCACAACATTAGTCGGGCAACAGCAAGTAGAGCGGGTGCGTAAACCTAGTGGAAGTGCGGAAACACAAGCACCGTCGGATTTTCAGCGAGCATGTAAAAGTAATGTCAGCTATGGAATTCGATGTGCTGAAGAAGTCCCCTAACAACGGGAATCAATGAAAATCAGCTTGGAGTGCCTGTCTCTTTTCGTTCTTGTCAGAATTAGCAACCCGAATACTTTGGCTCCTCCCCTGCTGCTTAGCTGCTGCTGGAGAGTTGATTGTATCATTGGATATAGCGTTATAATGAGTGGCCATTGTCACTTCCATTCCACATATTTACACAGTTTTATTGGCACCGATACTTTTTAATCACGGTCTACGGTTTTTTGGGTTTTCGACTGTTGATATCTGGGCTTTGGCGCATTTGTACAGTTTGTGACTCTAACTAGGGTTCCTCGATTCGAAGTATTTCACTCTCTCCTCCACGAACGGGTCTTTCCTTCGGTAATCTTCCACCACTACGTCCAGATCAGATGGACTTAGCTCAACGATCACCACATTCGGCACATTCGTTAGTTACTCCACGATGTCGATTGGTATTTTCTAGCTGATTTCCTCTTCCTATTCGTTTTCCAGGTTTGCGGGTCTAGAAATCTAGACGTAGCATTTGAAGGCCTTCAGCGCCAGCACTTTAAAACACCCCTCCATCACTGAAATCACCTCCTTTTCAGTCGCTTTGTTTTTCCGTCTAGGTAAAGGCTTTTTACTGTATACTTAGACCAGAGTTTCTAAAGAGTGATGGGCATCAAACAGCCCCTGAGAACTGCAGTAGGGCAGGAGGCTGATCCGAGAATAGGGCGTGAGGATGTTTCTGAAAAGATTGAGTCCGAGTAGAGTGCTGTTGACTCGGTCAAGAACTCTTTCAGAACCCTCAGCCATGACTATTGAAGGGATAAAGGGTGTGTAAAGAGAAGGTACGTATGTCTCCTGCTGGAGTGGTGACGAGGGAGAGACTGCGCAACTCTAGACAGTCAGGGTTCATAAGTTTGGGTGTGGGGTCTGAGGTCTGAATATTTTCGCTATCGTGGAGTATGATTATTGACTAGGATGCCTGAGATAAAAGAAGCAACAGTAAATTCCAGACTACCAATCAGCGGTCCTTCCATTGGTATTTAATTTAAATCAAATAAGCTTTCTAATATTTGCCAGAATTACTACAATTCTTAAAAGGTAGCTCTCGGAAAATATATGCACACACCTCCTCTAACCCTATTGGATTTATCAGTTGTATTCCTAACTGCTTATTCCTGCTCCCATCTACACACAATGAGTCTCCGTACGCGGAGTCATTTACTAGTTCAACCCACACCTTGCCATTGTCGTCCCTCGCCCAAGATCTCTGCTCCCCTTTCCCTCGCTACACTACACCCCTCTTGACTCCCGTTAGTCTCCCTGAAAGCAGCCAATGAAGTAGTCTCCATTGTTATAGATTTCCTTGCCGTTACCATGCTTCATCCCATTCCTGAACTCTCCCACGTACTGCAACTCTGCACAGACGAAGCTCCCTTATCCGTATATATTCCCCTCTCTGAATGTGCCTTTGTAGTACGTCTTTGTATCCCAGAAGAATATCCCTTCACCGTGTTTCTTCCCATTCCAGAATTCCCCCTAGTATCCAGCCCCGTTCTTGAACTTCTACTTACCGAAACCGTGGGGCCTGTTGCATAGCCATTCCCCTTCGTAGGTTACAATGTCATTATCGAAGACTCCGAATCCTTCTGCTCTACCGTCCACTACTTTACCTTTGTAGTAGGCTCCGAAAGGAAAAACTAGTAATCCTTTATCACTGTTGGCTTTTCCTGATTTGAACTCTCCTTAGTAGAGGGCTCCCGAGTCCAGATAGATGACCCCGAAGCCTTAAGGCACACCATTTTTCCATGGTCCTTCGTAGTAACCACATAGCGAGAAAATATAATATTTCGGGTAGGAAATATTCTAAGCAGCAGTTCGACGTACGGAACGTAGATGGTATACGTTGCTGACTTTGGGACGGAGCTTGATGACTTCATGGACAAGGCGGGCATAGGATGGATGGGGCAGCTGATCCGGACTTAGGAGGAGGACATTGGAGTGCGTCTATGATTGGTCTTAGGCCTCCACTTAACAGACTGAGGCGATGTAGTTGTTGCCCATGCTGGTGGACTTGGATGGGAGGAGTACAAATAGATTTTCAAAGAAGCAGACCGTATAGAAAGTTGTCGCTTCTATTTTTAAAACCAGGTATTATTTATCTTGTCGACTGCTTATATTCCGGAGAGTACCAGTTTTTGCCTCAAGTCCAAGGTTTTAAGCTTTTCAAAACAGAGGAGAGCGCTTCAGACTGTGCGACAGTGCATAAATAAGGGTGACATCATCACTCATACACATAAATATACCACGATATCTCGAACTCATCGACCACCTTTCCCCTTGTCCTTTCGGCTCGAACTCCGTAGATTGTATTTTCGACCTGGTGTCTCCGAAGTCCCTTTGGTTTGCATTGGAGCTGAGCTCCGTGTCACCATCCCTGTACTGCTAGCACAACTCGGTAGCACAAGCACATTGCCATCCAATCTTACTCCTGCTTTCTCAACATCCACACAAGTATTTAGGTGAGGAATTTTGCGGACTGGCTTCGGGGTCAGCTATTCGATACTTTCTTCAGCCTCTCGCTTCCCCTTGGGGAGATCGACAGTGACGGGAAGGGAAG
>JAKZAN010000314.1:0-53050 GCA_023053545.1 Lepidurus packardi
CCCAACCCCAACCCCAACCCCAACCCCAACCCCAACCCCAACCCCAACCCCAACCCCAACCCCAACCCCAACCCCAACCCCAACCCCAACCCCAACCCCAACCCCAACCCCAACCCCAACCCCAACCCCAACCCCAACCCCAACCCCAACCCCAACCCCAACCCCAACCCCAACCCCCCCAACCCCAACCCCAACCCCAACCCCAACCCCAACCCCAACCCCAACCCCAACCCCAACCCCAACCCCAACCCCTTGCCCCAGAATCCTTATATTCCCGGCAGATGATGATGACTTTTGCCCATAATTCCTCAAACAATAAATGCGATTTATACTGATTTACCATTCTGCATAATGCTATTTTAGCTGTACACATAAAATATGTTTTGGAAAAACTAAGCAAAAAATATTGTGTAACTTATCATACCTCTTCAGATAAATTAATACCCCCCCCTATTTCCCATTATTCTTGAGAATATGTAATAATCCTTGTCAATATTGTAAATAGAATACCTTTTTTTGTTATCCTGCCTCCTAGAAGTTTATAAACTGACTATACACCCCCTTCATCGTTTGATCAGCTTCTTTATCACGTCTGCAGGGTTGAACTTGCCATCGTTCTTCGGGTCGAAGTTCTTCATAAACTCATCCGCGTCCTCCTCCGACCATCTGTACCCCATCGTCATCAGCAACTCCTTGAAGTACTCGCTGTCTATGAATCCCTGGTTCTTATCATCCACAATCTTGAACGAAGCAGTCAGCTGCTCCTCCACGTTCTCCTCGCGCATCTTCTTGCTGATGATTAGGTAGATGTTGTCTAGTGTGATGCCGTATTCGTGTCTGCCTCCGGGTACGCTGTTAATATCACCTGTCAAGGGTGCTTCCTGCTTGAGGTGTTTGTAGAAATCCTCAAGGTCTGTTTCAGGGATAGGTTGTCCGATGGAAATAAGGAATTCCTTGAGTTCTTCGTAGTCGAGGAGGTCATCATAGTTGCGGTCGAATAACTTGAAGTTATTGAGATATTTAGTGTGTCTTTCAGGAGGGAAGTATTTTTCTTTAGTGAGTTCATTGCCATAGAGAGTCTGGCGAAGTTCTTCAAGCACTTGGGGAGTGGGTATTTTGGGGAGGTTGTCGCGAAGGCCGACCTTTTCACGTAGTTCAGGAGGAGTGGACATGAGTGTATAGAATAAGTTTTACGATTTAAATATTATAGTCTAGGGTATGAAATAGAAAGAATAACCCAATATCAGAAGGCGCTTAACGAAGTTCTGATAGGCTTTGAGTATGTGCGGAATAATGGAACAATGTCAGTAGCGATCGATCGACGAAGTGTGTGTCTGTGCCAAAAGGATAGAAAGAGAGGGTATGAGAATCGTAAAAATCAATATACCATAGATATTGGAAATGCCAAGAAATAGATAAAACAAAAGATAGGATTGCAGCAAAGTCCAAAAGACTGTTATAGTTGAGTGATATATAGAAAATACAAAAAATAGTTATAGCTGGAGTGTAAGGGGTATGTGGGTGATGACCAGCATCGAATCCAATATATATATATATAATAACACATACTCAAACAAAATAACCCACATCCCCAGCCGTATCCTCTCTGCAGAAAAGTAAAAAAAATGCCCATCCCGAATATTAACAAAAAATTTTGTTTAAGCCTCTCAAAATTTAATTACTGCGAAACATTAACCCTCTTTTTCAAGCCTTCCCTCCCCTCCTACACACTTCCCTAATCTAACTACCCGTTACTCCTCCCTCCTCCATTTTCTTTATTTTTTTGAACTTAACAACCCCGAATACAGTTTTTGCAGATTTTTTCCTATCAACAAACATCCATCACTTTTTTCTACATGTAGTTGCTACTACCCTGTGTTATTCTTTCCCATGCGCACTGCGAAACAGATCATCGTTAATCTCGTCCGGACTGAGAAGGGGTTCAGAGTTGAAACCCAGGCTCCCTTGAAAAAGACTCTGCCTCTCCAAAAATCAAAGAAATGTATTAGACACTCCCAAATATTGTTAAGCAAGGGAAACGCATACAGCGAGGGAGTGAGTGGAAGAATCCCTCATACTGTATGCTGGCATTGCATTTTTCCTCCAATCTTTACACACAAATTTTGAAATTTCTTTGTTGATTATAGTGTCCGCGCCAAGACCCATCAGAGAATCAGAATAAAAGGTGTTCTTTGAAGACTCTGGAGAGGACGAATTCAGGCCCAAGTACTAAACATCAGGGTCCGAGAAAGTTACCAAGAAGAAGATATCTCGCCTACACCAAGACCACATAATAACAAACCCTAACCCTTCGGAAGCCCCGCTGACCCCAGCCGAACAGTCCTTCATCCCTGCCACGGACGATCAGCAGCAACTCGACAATAATTAATCAGCTAACATCAACCTCGATCGCACAGAAAACAATGTCCCATCTGCTGGTCTGCCGAACCTGAGTAAATTGAGGGAGACTCCTCTGCCTGTTTCTCCCGCCCTGGAATGGTTCAATTTGGCGGAAGTCCATCCCTATTAGAAAGAGAGTCTGCCTTAGTTCTTCACGTGCAACACTTCCTACAAGAGCCCTGAGCTTTACACGAAGTACCGTAACTTCATCTACCAAAGCTACTGCCTCACCCCCGAAATGTAAGCACTTCCATTCGCATCTTCTTTATCCGACTAGATACCTGACCAAAACTGCATGCCGAAGTTCACTAAAAGGGGATGCCAACGCAATCATTCGCATCCATAAGTTCCTGGAATCAGAAGGATTGATCAACTATGGAGTGGGGCACTCGAACTCCATCGATTTCGCGACTTCCCCATTCTTTAAAATGCCCTACAATCTGTAGCCCAAAGTAAACATTTCTGAATTCCTGCCAAAGAAAAAGGATCAACTGCAAACTAAGATCAGTTAAAGCAAATCGCTACAATAATAACCAGCCCAGACATCACTCGATGGAGCAGCCTTAGCCGTGACTCAACACCTAGAGTAGACAGTCAAGACTGAGAGCGAATCCACAACTACTTAAGAGGGCAAGTTCATTTTCAATAGCACCAGCAGAGTACTATCGAAACCGCTTCGCTCTTTCTGTGTCAAGTGCGGACTCCCCTGTGGACTCATATGGTATACTCCGAAGATGGGAACCAGCGAGACCTGCATTTGCGAACAGTGCTACTCCGAAATAGAATCCTAGTCCGAGAGGAACGAGTTCAACCGGATGGATATAGTGAAGAGAATCCAAGCAGAAGGCAATACCCGAGCCCACTACTCTTGGAAAGTCGAAGAAAACTAGAAGATGCTATAGGTGATGAGCAAACCCGAGGTGGACTGGACTGCACTAAGCACAACCCTCGGCAAGCGTAGAACTCAGTAGGATATCCTGTTCCACTTTATGCAGTTCCCGATCCGGAATGTGAGTTCAGAAAACACTTCTGCAATGGATCAACAACTGACACCCCCAGACCCTGTAAGAATCCTTATCTAATACTTTTTACCTCTTGAGACTATGGCTAATGTAGACACAAATCATCCGGAAATTCTTCAGAAAATCTCCTCACATAGACCCAGATTACAAGATAGACTACACTGGTCGCGAAGAACTCGAGCTTCTCCCTCTACCCGAGAATCTCAAGCAGCTAATCTCCCTCAAAACACGCAAATTCGATCTGAGGAGGTAGGCCATGCTTCACATCCAGGACATCGCAGACCAAGAACGAATAGCCTACAATGTCGACTGCATGAAAGCCAGAATGCGTATCCAGCATAGTTTTGAGGCCGATCGCCTGGCAAACAGAACCAGATGCGATCAATAAGGATAAATATTAGCAAGCTAGGAAATGAACAAGGACGAAGAAGAAGATGAGGATGGGGACGGAAACTTCGACTTGATGGCTGTAGGCAACCACTCTGACAGAAAGAACGAAGGCGTCAACAAGTCCAATGAGCCGTCAGACCCTAACGACGAAGAAGAAGAAGAATAGGACTTACCCTCAGTAACCTCTTCAGATGTCGGGCCAGTTGAACTGCCAGAGAGGGAGAGAGAAGACGGTATAGAGGAGGAGGAGTCGAACCTGAACAACCTTCAAAGTGGGATCAACGAAGTCAAAGCCTCTTCAGAGTCATTATGACAGTGACTCCCAAATGATTTTATAAGTAGGAAAAAAACAGAGCCGAAATAGAATACACGTTGGATGTAATGGTTTACTTATTTTTGGTTAGGCTCTTCCGAATGCGCTCGCATGTTGTCATCCAACCCACAGGTCCATCTTAGACTAAAAGGTTCATCAAACGATACCACATCATTCCACTTGTTGAGCCGACTGTTCATGTTCTCGAGCCACCTCCCCAGCCTGTCCCCCAGTAGAGTGATGTAATTCATCATTATACCTTCATATTTTATAGCACCATTCCCTACAATACGAACCCATCGAGCCCAACTCTCTGGAAAAAGAGAAGTAACCGAATGCCTAAGGGTTGCCAGTAGACTCTTCATAGAGTAGTTACACCCCTGGAGACTATGCCCCACTCGACCTGAAACCTTATTCACCTATAAACAACTACATGAGTCAAAGCATAGGAAATAATAATAAATCTAGGGCGAGGATATTCGGTCCTCTGCGTTCTCGAGGAACCAACTAGCTCCAGTTTGTCTAGCTCAAAGAGTCGGGTAATATTGAAGAAGTACAGTTGACAAGCCAGCAAGAGATATAAATTATCGAGTCCGAACGCACTCATGGGTTTCAGAAGCGATGCGTGAATACCGACTAGCTGAGCAACAAGTAGTACTAATAGCACCTCAGGCGAGGACAGCCGAGTTCAAGAATCTATAGGGGGCGATCCCAGATTATGGAGGTAGAGATCATCGAGTATCCCAGGCTAACGCCTGAAATAGCCTGCCACCATGGAACCTGCAATCAACACTGATAATGAACGAATTTGCTAGCAGTCGTCTGCCATGATCTAATTGGTCCTGGCCCCAAGTTGGAGGGTGGTCGAATATCTCACTCCAGCTGATTCTCTTGTGCTCGCCAAGGACCAGACAACTCCTTATGAAATCCTTCATATTCTGACCGATGGACATGTCATATGGAAAGGCCAGGGAGATATGTCCACGGCATTCCTATAACCCTCCAGAGACCTGATAGACCACGGCGCGAATCCGAATACCATTCCATACGGGTATTTCTTTAAAATATATATAAAAACATGAAGAAACATTAAAAAAAGTATCTTGATTTCCGATCTAATAAGAATAATAATTTTAAGGTATAGAATCCCTAATGTTTATGTATACTCCCTCAAAGGATATAGCAAGCACACAATCAGCGAGTCATTGCTACAGGTATGATATTCCTCAGCAGGAAGTGCACTGGCCGAGGCTCACTAGATGATACCTCAGTATTTTGCATACACACTGGAATTGGTCGAGACAAGTTCTCCTGTTTTAGGGTGGGTTTCGGCTGCCGGTAATTCGGACTCGGCAGTCTAGTCTCAGTCACCCCTACGAAATCTTTCTTAATGCTATCCTTATTCGCCAGCCTGAGACATTTCTCGCTCGGTCCTAGTTGCAAAATAGGGCTCTCCATGTACGGATAACCCCTGGAGTGCTTGACTTTTTGTGTTATCTTCTACAGGGAAGTCTCGCTCTTCTCTTGATCTTCGCGAAACATAACACCTCTAGATCTGACATTTGATGTAACATATTTTCTGGATAGTTAGGAAGAGCCAGCATGCTCCATAGGGTTTTTACTGTCGTACTTGTTCTCGATATAGAATCTTCTACGGAGTTCCGCCCTCTTTTCCAGCTATCCTTTAATGCAGAATTCAGTCGCAAACCTATGCAAGATGGGCTGGGAAGGCTCCCGCACGAGGTAGTTCTGTTTGCTACAAGTTTTGAGGTGACCAATATAGTTTTTCATGGCGATGATGCAGTGGCAGTTCATGCATTCCTTGGTCAATTTGCTGCAGCCTTTGCGATGTTCCTCGAACTCTCTGTTGGGATACTCTCCGTCGCAATACACACAATACTAGAGACGCATGGGACACACGAGGGAGTGTCTGTCCAGGTTTTTTGATTATATGGGTTCGTGGCAGTTGGGACACTCAACTTTCTTGCAATGTTTGTTCTATCTCAGCGCATTGGACATGCATAACGAAAGGGGGAAGAGTAAAGACGGGATAAATGAAAGGAATGTTGGGTACAATGATGTGTTCCTGGAGGCTGCGGATGTCCACGATTTCGGGACACAGGTCGCACTTGCGGTTGTACTTGAGACAGTAACCGAGGTGTACAGGGACATCCGATGCAGGTATTCTATGGCTGCAGTTATCGCATTCTATTTCTTCGTCTTCCATGTTTCCAAGAATTTGCAATTTTTAATTTTTATACATATATATTTTTTTACCCTGAATTCTCTGTGTCTTTCAGTTCCGGTATCCCTTTCCCTCATATTATTTTTACTGAGGATCCCTCAAATATATACCCCCTAACTAATATACTCTACTTTAGTTTCCCCCGACTACCTCTCCTAAAATAACGTATATGGACTAACAACCAAATAAATAATACAGATTTCCCAGACAAAATATGTGAGCTCACAGATTGTATTTTTTGGTCTGGCTGTTCAGCTCCTTCATCACACTATGGGTCTGCTGCAGACTGCTCGATGATGCGTTGTTCAGCTGTTTCGCCAGTTTGTACACTCCGTTGTATGCGTTCATGAACTCCCGCACGAACTGCTTTATCACGCACTTTAAAGTGTACCCGTGCACTGACTTGTCCCACTACTGTCTCACGTTGTCCAGCTTCCTGTTCATGTTTTGGCTCAGATCGCTCGTCAAAGCTTCAAAGGCCTTGGTATCGAGACCATCGAGGGATGCCATAGTTTGCTCTTCAGTATTCGTGCCCCTTAGATGTTTAGTAGCGAAGTCATTGAGAGCAGAGAATTCGCTCTTCATGAGCGCCGCAACCACCTGCTCGACAGTGATCGATATCTACTTTTAGGTGCTGGTGAGATCTTCTTCATATTACTTCTTGCCAATCTATTCAGCTGTGAGGGTGGAGTGGATGGTCTACAGCACACCCAAGTAACTGGTCATTTTTTCGAAGGGTTTCTCAGACTCGTTGCAGACACTCCGGACGAGAGCCAAGAAATTGGCTCGAAGCTGGGACAGCCTGACCGAGAGCATCTTAGACTCAGTAGAGAAGGAGTAGATTTTGTAGCATCCCATGATGAGATCTAAGTATCTCATAACAACTGTTTGGCGATTCAAAGCTTTGAACAACTTGGGAGTAGTGTTTTTGATGCTTTTAAGGTGGAACTCGAACAGTTGCTAGAACTTCGGCCACAACAAGATGCTCACTTGCTCGAAGTACCAATCCAAAGCAGTCAGCCCACAGTCATTGAATTATTTCCGATGTCTGTCGTTCAAGACGATCATCAACAAGATCCCATGCACATCGTAACTGTTCTCGAGGATTAGATGCTTGATGTGCTAAAGGATCATGGTGAGGGCAGGCTTAAAGACAGGTGCAAAAATAGCGACAGTCTCTTCGGACTTGATGGTGAAGAAGTCTGAAGCGAACACCATTTCAAAAAGGACTGAGTCCATGAGCTGTCTGTTGATGCGCTTGAAGATTTGCTCGATGGGATACTTGATGCTCGTACTTCCTGGGACAATCTACTCTCTAAAAACAAGTGAAATGTATGAATAAATAGTGAGGCTAGAATGGTTACTCTGAGGTAAGGACTTTGAACCTGCGCATGATAAAGAAAATGCTTCGTTTTTATTGGTTTAGGGTCGTATGTTTAGTTTGCGAGATAAACTGTTTCAGGTGTTCCGGTTGGGCTGGAATCAGACTGTCTGTTTTGCTGTACAGTTCTACCTGTAATGCTTCCATGTGTTACAGATAGGTCCTGTAGAAGTGTACATGGTGTCTGGCTATCACTTATCGATAGAGGTTGCAAATGTCTGTATACACAGCTAAGCAATGCTCCTTGAGGAACTCTGTATAGGGGCGACACTTTGGAAGGATATTCTTCTGGGCTATCTGGAACGTCGATGTGCTTTTGGACGGCAATTTTTTGAGCGTTTGAATTTGCTCACTAATGTACTACTTGAGTCTGGTGGATGCCTTCAGCTTAAGCTTGTCGAGCTCGGGCTGGAGCTCCTTTACGGCTTTAGAGTCAGCTGACAAAGAACTACTCTTAATGTAATCTAAAATGCAGTCATGTATCGAAGGACAAAATTACTGAGCTTCTGCAGCAAGTGGGAAATATGCAAGGCGTAGCTCGCGTCGATTGGAGCGTTCGCGATGGCCTCCATCAGATCCTTGTCAAGTACTGCTGACTCCACAAAGTTCATCAGCATTTTTTGGAGTTTTTTGCGATTGTTCAAGGCGATGTTCTTGTCTTGGGATTTAACGTGCAGTTGGTCCATTTCGGTCTGGATGACTTCCAAGTGGTTCTTGAACCCAAATAACACTCTTTCCAATTCCTCCATTATGCTGTCGCTGAGTACGATCTCGCTCGTCAGGGTATTGAGATCGTCTGATACCTTAAGGTAGTCGTAAGCTGCTTATTTCTATACGGTCTCAAGCTACCTGACCACAGTTTCGCACATGTCGCGGAGGTCAAGTTTTTTGGAAGTCGCCTTTATTGGTTCCGATGATTCAGTAGATTATTATGTGGGTGTTGTGCGAGGCGTTTCTGATTGGTTAAGCTTCTAGTTGATGTACTGAGATGTCGCTTGGGACAGAGTGTCTGCGATGAGTTTGGAGTGGATAATGGCTTCGACAGCCGTAGCCGTGGATTCCTGAGAAACAGGCGTCTACATGATGGTATTTATGTTTTTGATCCCTTTTAATACTGAGTTGAGTTTTATTTAATGAGTTTAGGAGATATTTTCAAAGAGATAGGGAAAACAAACATAGATCAAGAATCCCGAATGATTTTTCTGAAAAAATAACCAACCAGTACCATCTCATCTCTATGAATATGTGTGTATATATCTCTAACACAGGGAGGGGGGTCTTTAAATTGTATGCGTACATTCGTATATAAACTAAATTAAGATATCGAATCTCTCACTTTCGGATTATTAACCCACTACATCGAACAATGTTACGCAAGGCAGGCCTCAAGCATATCCTCCACAAGATAACCCCCACCTCCCGCATTCTCATGCGTGCAGACTTTAATGTCCCTCTCACCAAGGACGGTAAAGTCGCAGACGACACCAGGATCAGAAGTATGCACTCAGCCCAGCCTCATTATTCATTATTTCTTACCTCATCTCAGGCACCATCCCTTCGATCACCGAATGTCTCAATAAATCTCCTAAATCTCTTGTTCTCTTGTCCCATCTGGGTCGTCCTGACGGCAAAGCTAACCCTAAGTACTCTCTTCAACCTATCGTGCCTCATCTTGAGCAGCTCCTCAAGCGAAAGGTTACCTTCCTGAGCGATTGCGTTGGCAAGGAAGTGGAACAGGCTGTTAACAACTCTCAAGGAGAAGTTTTCCTGTGCGAGAATGTCAGATTCCATCTTGAAGAGGAGGGCTCAGTCAAGGACAAAGCTGGGAACAAGACTAAGGCTTCTCCTGAAGCGATCACCACCTTCAGACAAGGATTATCCAGTCTCGGAAACATCTTTGTGAATGACGCTTTCGGCACTGCTCATCGCGCCCACAGCAGTGTTGTGGGTATCAACCATAACATTAGGGTTGCCGGTCACCTCATGAAGAAAGAGCTAGATTTCTTTGGCAAGGCTATGTCCAACCCCGAAAGACCTTTGGTCGTTATCATTGGAGGGTCTAAAGTGCATGATAAAATCCAGTTGATCATGAACATGATTGACATCGCTGATGAGATTATCATCGGAGGCGGTATGAGCTACACCTTCCTCAAAAGGATTCACAATATGGAGATCGGCAAATCGCTCTTTGACAAGCAAGGTTATGAGCATATTGACGCAATCCTCGCAAAGGCCAAAGCTAAGGGCGTCAAGATGCACTTCCCTGTTGATATCAACTGTGGAAAGGAATTCAAAAACGACACAGAAACCAAGCTTTTCACTGTTCAGACCGGTATTTCTCCTGAATTCGAAGGTATGGACGGTGGCCCTGAAACCATCAAGCAAAGAACGGAGGTCATCAAAAGAGCCAAGACTATCATTTGGAATGGACCCACTGGTGCCTTCGAGCTGCCAGTCTTCAAAGTTTCGAGTGCTGCCTTGCTGAGAGACATCGTAGAGCAAACCAAGAAGGGAGCCATGTCGATTGTCGGAGGCGGTGACTCCGTAAGTCTGGTTCACATGGAGAAGGCAGAAGACAAGCTTAGCCACGTCTCCACTGGTGGTGGTGCTTCTCTCGAACTTCTCCAAGGCATCGAACTACCCGGTGTGAAGATCCTGAACGAGATCAGCGAAGTGCAGTGATAAGGAGGGAGTAACAGTGATTGAGTATGTTTTTCTTCAGTAACAGAAAAATCTTGAGGTTAACTAGCTAAGGTTTTTGTTAAAATTATATTGGATTGACTATTACCAATCACTGAGTTGTATTGAATGCTGGAGGAGTTATAAACCTTCATTCCATCGCCCTCCGCCAACAAATACCAGCAGCATGCCCAGACCTGTACCCGTCCCAGGACAGCCACCATCACTCGATCTTCATCAGGCCCTCAGGCTCGCAAAATGTCCTACAAAATGTCATAGCCGAGCATGCTACCATTCACTAACGAAGCCATCCGAAAAGTGCTTCCTGAATGTATACTGGCCTCATGCTAATTGAAGGCAGCTCTCCGAGCAAACTCTGCTTTGCCACACCGTCCGAGCAGCCCGGGTATTAATTTCATAAAGTCTAGCAAATCGAGAGGTTAAACCTCTGAGCTTAAGAAGACACTTATTTGCACCAGTCTACACAAGGGGGAGTCAGAGAGCGTTCACTTTTAGTCGAATAAAAAGAAGTTGCGGTTTGAAGATATTATTAAGCCAAACCTCCCATCAGGCTTACAGAGGCACATCAAAAAGAAGATAGAGATACTCGGCATCGGGGTGACCACTACCACTATGACGTTCCTAGGAAGCAGGAACAAAGAAGGGCAGTCAGTCAAATCTATAGAACGGAGCTTACCGATTTCTGAAATCACTAAAGAATTCTAAAGTGTGTCTCGTAACGAGCTTAATAGCAGTGTCAATAAAACAACAGAAAATGACGGAGTGCCCTAGAACAGCGAGAAGCTGCTGGATCAAGTCAGGAACTACAGCACACTGCTGCCTTCGAAGAAGAGGCACCTCAAACAGCAAATCTTCTTCCACAGGGCCTCTGCTGTGAGGGCCCTGAAAATATGATTCTTCAGAAAAAATACTGTCTTTCTTCTTAATATTGATTGTAGTTGCTTTCTCTCTCTATTTTTTGAGTATTATAGCTTTTAAAATTTGTGTTTCTTGAATATCCGATGATTGAGGAGAGACTACGCAAACTCATCGTCTACGTCGGAGATGAGGGTACTAAAGTTGAGCTCAGGGACACCAACAAGATCCACGAAGTTCTCCTCAACAGTCTCGCCAAAGAGGACCCACCAAACCAGGCTGCCCTCGTTCAGTTCCTTGTCAAAGCTCTCTCCACGATTCCCAATAAACAACATATCTATGCACTCCTAACAGCCAAACTGTCAGCGACGCACTAATCGCTCTCGCAAGACATTCTGAGTGCAGGATTGGAAGAGCTTCAGAACCTGCTTAATCAATGCGAGCTGCACTCCTCGAAGAACGTGCTGGTGTATCTATCATAGCTGATGAACATTGACCTGATGAACTCGTTCGTGTTTTTCGGGATCCTGGAAGATATTCTGGCTGAACTCGAGAAGTCTACTTCCAGCTATCGCACTTTCTATTTGGAAATTATCATCAAAGTACTCCCTTTCTGTTGGATGGGGCTGCACACTAAGGTTTCAACATAATTCCGGAAGTTCCTCGAAAAATTGAAGCGACTTATTGACCCCACTGACAACGAACTATCTCAGTACTGGAACACTTTCTACAATCTCTACACCCTCAACAAACTTAAGGACTATTCCCTTCTTAACTCCCTCAATCACGAGTGCAAGGTCAGCACCCAGTTCCAGCCCAAGTTCAAACTCTCCTTCAAAGACAAAATAGTCAACCCTACCTATGCGCCACTTACTGCATTCAAAATTGAAGATGCCGATGAAGTCTACCGTGAGTTCACGGAAAGCATTGACGCCTGCATACATTCTGAAAACATAAGCAATATCATCTTTGCCTTCAAAAAATCCCGTAAGCTCTTGGTCGATAAGCTTATCCTCTACATTGTCAACTCAGATAAACCACTAATGTCCAAGTTCCTTGTCGAAAGACTTATGAAAGAGGCCCTCTCTACTCCTACCTCTGAGCTGATTGTCTACTCCTCGATTATAATGCATCTGGCCAATGAATCTGATGAGAATCTACGACTAGAGCTGCGTAAAGCTATCGAAGAGTCCGCAATCAACATTTTCAACAAGGCTCTCGACAAGATGCCCTTGGAATTCCTTGAAAGCTTCTCCGATATCGTCAGCTACTATGCCTCAAATTACACTCAGGTCTGGGATTGGGCACGTTGGATTCCAGCCACCACCGAAGAATAACATCCAACGTTGAAACGCGCCATGTTCCTGAAGTTGACCTTTGAAAAAGTAACTATTCTGGCTGAAAAGGCTTTCGCAAAAGAGACAAGTAAGTAGCTGGCTCGCTTCCTTCCTCCGGGAGACAAGAAGTACGTGCTCAACCCACGCGACTCCAAACCCGAGGAAGGCTTTATCAAGGCAATTACCGAGAAGCTCCAGGCAAAGGCTGATTCAGATATGATGATTGAAGAAATCGGCAATCAAAACCAGTTTGAAATGTTCTTGGAGTGTCTGCTGGTGCGCATGTCCAACAGTATCAACCATCTCAATATCCTCGCAGACCGATACAAGAAAGTCTTCCTGCACTTTGGCTCCAAATATGAGAAGCCCATGCTGACCTGCATCAATGCTTTCTGGAACCATAGCCAATACCATAAGACCCAGTACTTCAGTCATTTTATCAGCAAGGGTATTATCAGTTTCGAGTCCTTCGTGGAGTGGCTCAGCCACGAAGCTAAGCTTTCCGATTCCCTGGAAAAACTGTTCCTAACGCGTCTGTATGACAAAGTGGGACAATTAACAGGAGAGGTATGCGACAACCAGGACCTTCTGAATGAGTTCAAGAAGTGTCTGGGGAACTGACATCGCCCAAAAGAACCCCCCCACCCATCACTATCATTTAGAATTCATGGAAAAATCTATGATGATGACAGTGATCTTTGTTTTTTTAAACCTTGACACGCCCAAATAAAAATTAGACCCTTCTCTGATATAAATAATAGAATCAAATATGATAGATATTGTGAGTAAGCATCAGAAGATATCGTCATCGTTGATAAGATTTACTTTTTTGACTACTTTCTTTCTAACCTGAAATCCCTTTGATTATACCTTGACCTCGGGCAGATCGCTATCTCCGTTCTTCATGTCTAACGTAGCAGTCTGTTCGAAGTTATTCTGGATGAGGAGTTTGAGTTTTTAGTTGCGATCACGGACTGAGTCAGATGTCTGAACTGCAGTTCTCACCATCGCTTCCAGAACCTGGTTGGTCGTTTAGAGCTCTCCTGTGGCGACCATTTCTTCGATTTCCTTGAGTCTTTTCTCTTATTTGGACAATGGTTTCGCCACTTCGTCCTGTTTTTTCAGACCATCCTCCGATTCAGTCTAAGAGACTGCATTCCGGACGAATATGTTCTCGTCGTCTGCCACTTATTCCCACTCCCCTATGTTGACTTATTGCTCGGGATCTGGTTTTTATTAGTATTCCTTTTGCAGCTGTTACCATAGCAGAGTCTCTTACGTTGTGAGTAGAAACCCTGTGGGCTTCTCATACATTCTCACACCCGTGATGATGTTCAAGAAGCAAGGTTTTTGAGTCTCAGGGCATATCTAAATCTGCCACATCCTGATATCGTCCGAACCTTCTGAATCGGATCCTGAACTGCTATCTTCATCTGATTAATCCAAAAGATCTGGGGCATTTGTAGGTAGAGGGGGTGGTTTGATCTTCGATCTCTAACCATAAGTGTCTTTGATGAGGAGCAGATTGGATTCTACATCAGGGAACTAGATAGGAGCTCCAAGTTTTCCCTTGGTTTTAGCAGCAATTAGGGCGTGAATTTCACTCATGGCTGTGCTCTTGACCTCGGCCTGGTACTTCCTGAGTTCGTCTAGCTTTTCCTCAGAGATCTTCGGCGCTGGAGGTTTGGTTATGAGTCCTGCTAGAGGGACTCCTTGGATGTTTTTATTGGGGATGTTCTTGTTTTGAGGGTTTTTTCGCATCTCCTCGCGTACTCTGCGTGCTTCTTCCTTGGCCTCTTTGCGGACCTTGTGCCTGTCGAACTTGATCTGCCTTTATTTGTTCTGGATATGGAGACGCGTCTGCTCATGAGCCTGAATGGCTTCCTTGTTGTAGTCGATGTTGAGGTGGCAGTACTGACACCATTTCTTGCCGCCCATGATAATAATAATCTAGTATAATATATAGAGAGAGTGGCAAAGAGGTCGGGAATGATAATAATGAACAGAAGATAAATATATATATAGATAATCGGGAGAGTTATCTATCAACCTTGGGACCAGGTTGGCGTGTCATTTCAAACTTATCATCGATATATATATAAAATGAAGATACATTTTTAACTCCGATACTCCTCTTATTAGACATACATCTCATAAGCATGAAGAGTCACACAATCTACAGCAAACACCATGAGGATAGAACTCAAAGATTGCTGCCTCATGATCAGAAGTTTTAAATGTCGTAGTCGAGTTTTGGCCTATCGTATTCTGGTTTGTCGCTCGCCCTCAGTAAGTAGTCCGTCAGACTGATCTTATGCTTCTTCTTCATCTCTTCCAGCTGTCGGGATCTTTCTAACTTGTATCGTATTATCGTCTCCGGGGAACCTTTCTTCGACAGCTTTTTCCCGCCAGGTACTGCTTCCTCTTATAATGTCTTATTCGAGATATTGGCGCTAGTGTTGGCTACGATTGAGTTTGCAGCGAGTGCGAGTTTCTTGAATCTCACGATGCGAGGCAGATTGGAATGATAGCGATTGGGGCTGTCATCGGCTTAGTTCACGGAGCGAGCCGCCTGAGCGCGGGCATCGATGAGGAAAGGCAGGGTCTTGGCGATTAAGTTATTAGCAGAGTAGAGCTTATTCTGTTTGAACTTGCAGTCAGAGTTTAAGATGATCTCTTTGACTCTGCTTTTCAGATCCCCGAATAAGTTCTGGAATTAGGCACATTCCTCTTCAAACTGTATTTTCCTTGCGATTTTCTACAGCCAGAACTCATGGCAGAGCACATGGATCTATCTTTCTCGGGCATCGAAGCAAGCCAGCACGATACGGAAGAGGTTCACAATTTTCTGTGTAATGGACGTGATGACTGCGTCCTCATCTTCGACTATGTTTAGCAAGTAGGAGTTGTAGTTCTTGCGGAGTTTTTAGTATCGGAGAATAGCAACATGCAGTTCTGAGAGGTGTTTAGTGATAGCCTTCGCACTCTATTCGGTCTTGATGGCCACCTCACGGTAGAGGGACTGGTAGGTCTTGGCATTGTAGACTTCCTTGATGTTTTCAGTCTTGACACAGTTGCCTATGAGCTATTTCTATTCAGCTATGTTTTTGTTCTGCTCAAGGGTGAGTCTTTGGCTCAGCACAGTGATATCGCTGAGTACCTCAGTCAGCTCCTGTAGCCGTTTGAGTGTCTTGTCTATGACGTCCTGAACTTTGTTATCTAATCCCTCAAGGTGTTTGACCGATTGAAATTCTGTGTTGCTGATCTCATCGATGACCTCTTGTTTTTTCTTCTTGAGGTTGCTGAGCCTGTCTATAGGGCTAGAATATTCTCCGACTTTTCTACGGACCTAACCGGTATCATTAGCCCAGGGGCATTTGAGCCCGTTGATCTCTTTGAGTTCCGATAATCTCTGTATGTTCATCAGGAATTTCTCAGTCAGCAGTGTCATGCTGTAGACGATGTGGATTTTTCCATACTTGAGGTAGTCGTGCAATAAATAAGCGAGAGAGTCTTCTTATATTTTAGGTTCGTACTCCTTTTTGAAACTACGCATAAAGTTCAACACATGGTCCCATTATGTTTTTATGTTGCTCTTTTCCTTTTTCTTCTCCAGAGGGAAGTCGACCAGCAGTATTTCGGAATGGATGATACGTTGGTCTTTGGCTGATTGACCCTGGCTTGTTATATTTGCTATAACCTTGAGACAGAAGATAGAGTCCTTGGCTTTGGAGTCGTACTTGTTCACTCTGAAGTCTCTGCTTTTGTTATTAAAGAGTGCGATCTTCATCGTCTTCAGATACTCGAAGTACTCGTTGATCCGGACCGAGGATAGCGCCTCTAGTTTTCTTCCTTTGCGAGAGATAACATTAAGAGGTGCTGCGGAGGTATTGAGGAGGTCGATGTATGTGCCGTTGCTGTATTCGAAGAAGGAGACCGTAAAGTCGACCACCCCATGCGCCTGCTTGTACTTTTCCTGGAGCAAGTAGATCATGAAGATGAAGGAAATTCCAGGGTCTGTGGGACTACCAAGAAAGGTCTCCAATCGGGCTTCTTCTTCTCCACAAAAGAAGAACACCTGATTCTTCTCCTTCTCTATGTTCGTGATGGCGTTCTTGAAGAGAAAATCGTAAGACTCATGGTTGCTCTCGAGCTACGTGATGCCTTTGCGGAAGGAGTGCATCTGCCCTTCGTGACTGACTCTGAGTTCATTTTCTAAAAACCATAGATGAATGTGGAATAATTTGTTAATATTATTGGGTTACATTCTACTTCGTATTTGAGGATAGGGTCATTTTTCCTGACTATGGAGGGACTTCGCAGTCTGACCAGAACCTCAACAGAGTCATTCTGGGGATTGGGTTTTCTGAGGAAATTCATCGTTGTAAAGAATTAAGCAGTTTCCTTTGCACTTCGTAGAACAATAGAAAGAATAGAATTCCAAAATTAGGTCAACTTATGTTATTTTTTATTTTTTAATTAAGCTTTGTTTTCCTATGCACAATAATTTTGAATCTTAGTTTCCCCCTAATAGTTTGTTGTGTACATTCACACCCCATGATTAAGGATATAAAAAGGGACTACAAATACGCAGAGGTCTTCTTTGAAGCAGACTCCCGCCTTCATACTGTCCGTATTCGCTACTCTCTTAAGGCCTTGTACCTTCTCTCACAGGTCTCCCTCGTCTTCTAGCATCCCGATCTCCAGGCCCTTCTCTCTTCGTACTCCCTCTCCTATGCTCATAATCACTCTCCTCTCAAAACCCTCGACTTCTCTCTCAAAGGCAGCACTCTCCTTAATAGTCACAATGTGTCCATCGATGTCTCATGCCTCTGCCTAGCAGATACTCTCTAGCTTATTATGAACTTTGAGGCAGCCAGCATTGATAAAGTTACAGGTGGATTTTCACGAGACAGCAAACTGTAAGGAATTGACACGATCAAGTTTTAGCATGTGTTCCAGGTATCGTTTTCAGGTCTTAGACTGTTCGGACACAACTTAGAAGTCCTCCAACAACCCGAAGAATCCGTGAGTCTCTTTAACTTACATTGCTCTCTTTGTAGACTCAAGCACAAATAATCCAATCTTCTCCTAATGCATATTGGAATGCTTTCACTGACTCGAAACCGACTGCAGTAAGCCGAGAACGTCTTTAGACGGGTACTACAATCCAACGATTAGTACACACCCGTTGCGCTTCTTTACTTATTTGCTTGCATCGATAATAAAAAGTAGCAATTTGCGATGCTGCGGCAACTGGTTCGGCTCAAAAACCCAGAAACTGAGATAACGTATGCAGCCACCTTCATGCATAAGTACGGTGAGTTTGTGGTCTTGACGCTTATACGAACTTGTTAAGGAAACCTCGAGACCAGCATAATGTATTGTTATGGCTTCCTATACTCGGTGTTACAACTTGTGAAATATCTTCAGTGCTCGCTCGGGAGTTCCCTCGTGACTATACTAGAAATGTGTCTCAGCATCGCGGGAAGCAAGAGATTCCGAAGACTCAAAACCTAGTCAGAGTATTCTCACAAAGTTCTGTTCGATATTCTCGATAATATCATAACATCGATTGCCGCATGTGCGGCTGAACTCTCTTCCCAGCATGTCGTACTCATGGCTGGTTTCATATTTCCCAGAGTATGGGTTGAGGAATATGATAGGATCAGGAAACCGTTGCTAGAGCTTGCCATCTAGTTTGTAAGCAGAGTGGGCTGTTCCTTCAATATCACCTTTGCCCAATGTATACAGTCCATCTACTTTGTGTAAGGTGAGCCTTTGCTTACTGACTGTTCCCTCAACATTATAGCGAAGAGGTATTAGTCCCGACACTGGAAAGAAGAGATGCTTTTACTTCTGGAAGAGGTGAAAAACAATGTACTAACCTCTATGAAGCCTGAAAACTTCTGTGAGTTTATCACGGACTACCATTGTTGTCTCATGGATCTGAGCCTCAGCAAGAAAATCAACTTTTTGCTGTTACACTACCTTGTTGACATGCTCAAGATCTGGATCGCATGCCCACCCCGGTACTCACAGGTTTTGCTCCAAGTGTACCCAACCCTTAAAACTCTACTCTTTAAAATGGTGGACTTATCACAACCCTCAGCACAAGTTTTCAAATCCTTCCTCAATGTCTATCTGGACTTATTCCATGTCCTGAGGTAACTGCTGGATGAGACATTCTAATCTATAATTCTGGAGATACTGAACCGATTTCTCGTCGAGACGGTGTTGCCAGCCCAACGGCTACCTTTCGTTATGAGTCTTTTCGAAGTTTTAGAACCAGGATAGCTGGCTAAAATCATCCATAAACAAGAGGTGCGTTTTCGACTATTTATTTTGATATGCAATAACTTGCCCAATAGCGTCTGTTCCTAGCATGTCTATTCGCTTTTAACTCGTCTTTGGACAGCCAGCCCGGAGGTTCTTAATCGCCCATCTATTAGCTAAACTCTTTTTCGCAATTTACTCAACCCTTACACTTAAAAGGACAAAGCCTGGGAAACCTTTGTATCAAGTCTGGCATTGCAATACAAAAACACCTACACACCCCAGGTAGAAGCCCTACTTTATCAAGCACTCGAAGTTCCTAATATAGTATTGGCTGAAAACTAAAACAATAGTCTGCAGCACAAGCGACTGCCTTATGAGGCAGAGATCAGGAAGTGCCATTTAGTTCGATAACTGCTACCAAGTGTCTCACTAAACAATGTCAACGCTGATATGCTCGTACAACACGCCAAGAGCTTGGCTGACGCTGTCTGGAGGATCACTGATTTGTAATTACTGCTGATCGTCTTTCAGAAGTATTACATACTCAATAAATCCCTGCTGCAAAACCGTATAGAGGAAGCAGAAGTAGACTTCAGGTTGTTCGAGTTGGAGCAACACGCTGTAACCCTGAGCACCCTCAGCCTTATCTGCATGGGCAGGAATACGGTGGAGAGGTGTGATATGGAGAGGTATTTTCAACTAGCCTGGAGGCATTGCAGTTCTTGCTGGAAATCGACGCAGGAGTTATCTCTGCTCCTTCTTGCCAATTTCGCCAAACCCTAGATGCCTTTAGCCAAGATCGCCTTGAATCACCTACTATCTGCCGAAGACGTGTACAAAAAGCTAGTAGCCCTGATGATCCTTGAGAAGTTTTGCGAATAGTTTAGGAGTTTGGGCGGGCAGTAAGGAAGGCAGGAGAATGAGATCAATTTGTATCGGAACTAGATGGCCTGTCTGATCGTAGCTATCGAACCCAACTTGAAGCTAGCCATGGAGAACTCATGGATCTAGGAGTACGACCAGGTGTCCCGATACGTCATTTCCAACCTGAATGCCTTATTCGTGGAGGAGACGGAGAACAGCGACCGACCATCAGAAAACAGCAAATAAGCTGAGGCCTGTCTCAAAGAAGTCCTGAACTACGATGCGCGTATCGAATCGATTCTGAAGAAGTAGTTGGAGTTCAATTTTCTAAACACTCTGAAATCATCGACGCACCTGCCCAGAAAAACAGAGAGAGAACCAGCGGAGTAAGACCTAAGCAATATAGTTATTGAGACCTACGAGCCAGACTCCCGACCTCCTCCAGCATCCGAAGAATAAGCAGGACAGTCGCCAATCAAGAACAACAGCACGGGTTCTAAAGAGGGGAGTGTTTCCAAAAGATCTAAATAGACCAAATTTCCGCGGCCAAAGTAAGTTGAAATCCACATAACTACCGTGACTCAACAGCGGACTCCTAGTAAAAAACTATCCAACTCACAAGAATCCACGCCTTTGGAATCGGCAAAACAGACCTTAAAAAGCTCAAAGATATCCAAGGCTTCAAAGAAATAGTTAGAGCACACAAACGGTCAGGATGGAGTCGGGACACAAAGTATGGCGAATAGCAGACATAAAGCATCCCCTACGATGCACACGCCGGTCTCCAAAAAGCATCACACTGAATCAGGGGGCTCTTCCCCGATAGTTGTGGGCATCGAGAGCTAAAACGGGTAGCGGCTGAAGATCAACGTATCGGATTTGAAGAATCGGTGGAGGGGAGCCTTGTAGTCGATCCACAAGCCTCGGAAATTACCAGGAAAAACATGAAAAAATAACCCTTGGAATATCAGAATCTACTTATTATTATTTATATCCATCCACATTCTAGTCAAAAACTATATTTTTAGTAAATTCATAAAAATACCAATAGCATTTACAACAGATAAGTCAGTAAGTTCACTAATGCTAGCAACTGAGCATGTCCCAGAGGATATACACAACATGGTGTAACCACAGTTTACACACATACTTAGATATTTATGTATTAGTCGACTTATCAATTCTATAACAGATAGCAGTAGGAAGGGTAGCCCAGCAGGAATATTCGGAACTACACGATCCTCTTGCTCACGATGTATTACGTGTACTTTTCCCGTAACTCTGCGGGTAGTTACGGGAACATCTCCTATAGTACTTTTTTCTTGTCCTCCATCCCCGAGACCAGTTACAGCACGTTTCGCAGCAGGCTCTTGTTCTGGCTTAACCCTAGACATTTCATCAGGAATGGGTTCCCGATGATCACTTTGCGCATCGTATGTTCGCTTGGTCTGTCTAAATGGTACCCTAGAACTTTCTTTAGGCAGTTAGATATTGTAGACTGGCCCCGTGGTAGTCCACTTACCAAGGCATCAAGCAGAGCCAACGAAGCTTTGATCGTTGGATGCATGATCTATATAGTATTTTCGGGTTACCGCATAGTCATTCCCAACTGTCTGAACAGGACATAGCTCGCATCGAAGAACTAATGCTGTTTCTGTGTCTTTAGGGCAACAGGTTCTTCCAATGACAGGACTGTTCTTAGTATTCCATCCAGCAACATCGTCAATTCTTTTTCAGAAGGACAGATCACATGGAGTCTGCTGGGCAAAATAGTCAGATAGATGGAGTTCAATTCCTTGAGAAACACTGTCTGGATTTCTAGGAAAATGTGAGTGTACTCCGACTCCGAGAGTAGCCCTTTTATCTGAGCATACTCTGGCCCTGCCTCCTGACAAAGGAGAGCAGGGAGTTGTTTTTAGAGTGTCAGAAACCTCAGATACAAAATCCTGAGTTTGTTTGTAATATGTTATTCTGATCTATTCTCATAGTAGTGGATAAGGTTCCAATAGGTTTTTCCTCGGTTCAGGGATTTGTATTCGATGGATTGGATTCTGAAATATGAGAGGATTAACCCTAAAGAGTTAAGGGGTAGATATTTATGTATTTTTACATATGGTTTGTCTAGTCCAGCAAGTATAACTCATCCAGAAGCATGGTATTGGCTACGCAGGAGGAGGAGTCCAGGAATTCGATGGTCTTGTTTTCGGCCTTGAACTTGTAGTACAGGACCAAGGATATCCCGATCTCACTCGTGTTCTTTGCCACGAAACCCAGCTATCTGTTCGTAGAAATATCATCTTCGATCTCCATTCCGCCCTGTTCTTTGTTCTTCTTTGCTTGCTGCCATGTTTTTTAGGCTTCAAGATTCCGGTACTCCAGTCCTCCAACCATGTACATCTGCAGGATCATCTGTCCCAGAAATTATTGCAATGTATGGGAGGCCGTCTCGCAAAGCTGTCTCACCTTTTCGAACACCTCTGCATGGTTGTCAGTATTCTCGAGCATTCTGCATAGCTCTCTGAAACAGTTCGCCATCAAGAATGGTAACAGTTTCCATGTCTTAGATTTGGTTCCTCCTTGGCCTCTTTTCGAAGACAGTTCTTCGTGTGAGTTGCTCAGGAAATTCACAATAAACTAAGGGTTGCCTTTGTCTTCGACTTCCTTTACTAGAGATTTAATCTTCTGGAGGTTGTTCTCAATTGCTGATAAGTATCCTGAGATGTCTCGTTTGGTGGCGACATCGATACATATGAATACTAGGATACTCTGTATCATAAGCACTCCCCTCTCAGCCGTAGACCCCAACAATTTTCCCATTAGAGCTGTGAAGTGCGATTTGAACTTGATCTGCAGTTGCCGCGAAGTTTATCTGAGTGCCCAGACCGGCAGGTATTCCCCACAACTGATGGCATTGCATACTCTCGAGACATACATGCAGATGAACACGGTAACAGTCTCATTGCCATACTACTTTTATGCTGCCTTCCTGATGAGTCCTATCAACTTGATGGCCTTCGATGAGGTTTATTAACTGCTGGTCGGCAGTGGGTATTGGTTTTTTATTAGCTATAGAATAGTCTTAATCAGCCAGGCAACTTTTTTCTAGTTGGTCTCATTGGTGGGTTGTTGCTGGGTGTTCTGAGACTTTAGATAATCGTAGATGCGGGTAAAGACTTGATCCAACAAGGGATTGGAGTGTATCTTGCGATCGGGAGAAGGTTCGAGAGCGAGGATAGTATAGAAGAGTTTGTAGATAGTTTATGTGGATCTCTTTTCCTCAGGAGAATTGATGAAGAGCAGGAACACATGCACGAAGAGTTCCAGGAGTGGTTCGAAGCATGATTTGTTGGCATGCACCCTTAGGTATCTCTACAGGTAGCTCAGGAGGCTCTAAACTCAGACACATATATTTTAGAAGTGGGCAGCAGTGTAAATGGGGGAGGAGACATGGAGGATAACTGTAGGTACCTCCAGGAAATCAGCAGCCACAGTGACATCCCGGGCAGCGAGCCTGGGGACCAGGGTGCGGAGTGCATTGAACTTGTCGGGGTTGAGCTGTTTGTCCTCTTTGCAGATGAGAGATATGGCGGTCTGTACCTGGTCTGTGTCTGCTGCCGATATCTTTCCGTCGATACTCATGTATATTTTAGAACCAACTAAATCACTATATTTATATTTTTGCTAAACAAAACTTTAATTTTGATTCCATATGATTTTTCGTATGTGAAAATTATGCATAGTGTGTTAAAAAGGAAACAAAACTTAGAATGAGTATGAGTAAGGACAAAAAGGTGAGGGAAGCCCAAAACCTCCAGAACTATATATGCTACACTTTCCCCCAATACTTTGTTCTCGAAAACACCAAGAAGAAGGACCAGTGGGACCCTGCCACTAAAGTCCTCAAGGTCGATCGCAAGTCCTTTGAAGTCCGCTAGCTCCCCAAATCCGAGGTCGACTTCACCCATAAAGACTACGTGATCCGCAGTTTCTCAAGCTTCCTAGGTCTCGTCACTCTGCACTCCATCAACTTCCTGCTGTTCTGCGAGGACTGCATCGAAGTGCTGAACCACCCTCAGGACGGCTTGCAGATTTTTTAAATCGGATCGATCTTCATGGTATGTGCTCTGAATGACCAATAGCTGATCCTTTCAGGCAGGAAGCGATCAGTGCTGAACAAAATAACAATGCTAAACGAACTCCTCAGCAGCGGGTTCTATTATAGCCATAACTACAACCTGACGCAGTCGCTGGAATTCCAGCAGAACAGTTTCAGAGAAGAATTCACTTGGAATAGACGATACCTTGCCGACCTGACCAAACTTACTCCTGCAATTTCCAGTGCCTGGATAGTGCCTGTCATACAGGGTTATGTATGCAGTTTCAACTGTTTCGTCGAAGGCTACCCCATCCACTACTTCCTCATCTCGCGCAGGAGCTGTGAAAAAGGAGGAACCCGCTACTTCGATCGGGGTGTCAACGAACATGGCTTTGTGGCTAACTTCGTGGAAAGCGAGCAGATCATCCATTTAAGCGACAAATACCTGGCCAGCGATGTACAGGTGAGGGGCAGCGTCCCAATCTATTTCGAGCAAAAAGGACTCAGGACCAAGGTCAACATCAACCGCAGCCACGAACTGACTCGAAGTTCCTTCCTGGAGCATCTTGACTATCTGACTAAAAGATACGAGAGGGTTTTCTGTGTGAATCTTCTGGCCGAGAACAAGAGAGGCGAATCCAGTATCACCCAATAGTTCTAGAAGCATATCCAAGAGACCCCAGCCTAAAAAATAAAGTACATGTACTTCGACTTCCACAAGGTGTGCCATGGGATGAACTTCGCGAATGCCAATGGCGCAGTGCAGAAGGCAGCCCAGATGAAAAGAAACATGCAGTACTATATCTTTGACAAGAAGAAAAGCACTGTCATACAGAAGCAAAGAGGAGTAGCCAGAACAAACTGTCTGGATTGCTTGGATAGGACCAATTTCTTCCAGGCCAAAATGGCTCTGACAACTCTTGAGGATATTTTCCTGCATTTCGGAATCGACTTAGTAGCCTCTTTCGGGTGCACCAGCATCGAATAGATGGACAAGAAAGACACTAGCTCCATGCTGATCAAGGAATTCAAGAGCTGTTGGGCTGATAACGGAGATCAGATCAGCTTTCACTACACGGGCACAGGATCCACGCATACAGATGTAACTCGAGGAGGGGAACGCAACTTCCGAGGGATATTCACCCACAAAATCAAGTCGATCACCCGTTTCTACAACCAGAACTTCTCGGATTTCCACAAGATGAAGATGGTCGACTTGATTCTACAGAACAACGTGTCATCTCTGGAGACCGACAAAATCCCCAATATGCTCAGAGAGCGACAGAAGGAGTTCTCGCAGTTCACTAATCTGACAGTTACTGTTCTCACGTGGAAACTGTCGAACTGTAGCACCCCCAAAGAGCCTCTGAAGTTCCTCAAAAGTGATATAGTCGTGATCGGGTTCCAAGAAGTCGAGGCAGGGTCGAGCGTGTTCAACTACTCGCACTCCAGCGGCAGTCGAGTCTAGCTCTGGAAGTAGTACATTCTGAATACCTGTCTGGGAGGTGAGTAGGAATATATCGAGATCACCCGTTCGTACCACTCCAATAACCTGTGCATGGTTTTCGCCAAGCGATACCTGAAGACGCGAGTGAGTTGCATTGAGACGAGCTATGTCAAGTTTTCGTCCTACTTTAACACGTATCTGAGCAACAAATGTGCGGTACTGGTCAGGTTTAGGATCGACGACACCAGCATCGCATTCGCATCTTGCCAGCTCGAGTACGGGAAGGGGTTTAGCAAGAACCGGGTATTTAATATGCGGGAAATCTTCAAGTGTGCCTTCCAGGAAGAGGAGGTCGGCAAGAAAAAGGGGGACTACCTGGAGAACACCACTTTCAAGTTCATCTTTGGAAACCTCAACACCAATATCAACCTAGAAGAAGACAGCATCAAGAGCCAGGTCCGGAATATCGTGCAGGCCTATAGCGAAATTAGGAACATGGGCGATTCTGCTGACAAGGTGTAGAAGCTAAACAAAGTGAAGAAATTGGTTGGGGAGTTAATGAAACACGATGATTCAGCAGAGTTGAAGGAGGGGTGTGAGTACTTCAGACAGTTCGAGGAAGGGGCAGTGGAGTTCATCCCCCCATACAAATACGTGAAGGGGAAGATCAAGCTGGACGAGTCAAAGACAGCAGGATGGGTGGACCGCATATTCTATGACACCGAAGAACCCGTGGAGTGTAAGACGTACAACGTGGCATAGGTAAGGACTGTTGCAACCATCCCCTGCGATTTACAAATAATGAGTTATAGGTTTTTCTGAGCGACCATCTGCCGGTATACGGGACATTCGAGATGCGAGTGACGAAGGAAGACGAGGAGAAGAAGTAGCTGACGTACAACTCGATTCTGGAAGAGTTGAAAGTGGGGAAGCCGGAAGAGAATAATTCTGAGGAGTAGTAGTAATCAGGAGCCAGTCCCTGAGATGACGAGCGAGTCTAACCATTTTTTAAATTCATAATATATTTTTATTAGGTATCTATATATATATGGGATATATTCTATATGCCCACCGAGTGTCTGTGCGTATGAGGAATTAAGTGATGAAATGTATAGAAAATCTACAAAATATCAATACAAACAAAAATAAAACAAAATGCTGAAGTTCTGACTCAATTTTTAAATATCCAATAAAAGGTGCCAGAACCCACTGTCTCCCCTCATCCACCCACTATCTATAAATACATATTATGTATATACAACTAATAATATTATTAAACACTCACAAAACTCGTACCACTAATATTATATTATTCATATACAATACACACACACAATAGATATAGCCTACACAACTATGCAGTACCGTGAATCCCACCGTGCGCCTCCCAGCAAGAAGATCCACCTCCTCCAGGTCTTCCTGTGCTCTGCCATCGCCCTCCTCGTCATCTCTGTCGCCTCCATCTTCATCCTCACCAGGTTTTATTCTGACCGCATTTCTAAAGATATTGCCAATATCTCCCTTCTCAAAGAGTATACACCCCTCCTTTTATCCTTTACCCTTTCTGCATTACTGTTTCCTTCAGCTCCTCTTACTCTTACTGGGCCACCCAACCCAACCTCCAGAACAATATGTTCCGCAAGACCTACCAACTCTATGACTTCACGGGTGATGCTTCTAAAAACTTCACCTCCAAGGATTTCAAAATTTCCAACAATAACCACACCTTCGACTATCGTTTCCAGTACTACAACACCAGTTTCTCCCAGGGTAACATCGGCACTGTTTCTCTCCTTAACTATTGGAGTCTCGAAAACCCCACCCAACCGGATCTAAATCAAACAGTAACTAACCTTAACCTGGGACTTAACAAAGCCTATTGGGAACAAGTCTACATGCCTACTCAAAGGTTATTCCCTGTTCATTTCCACGCCTTCATGGAGAATCTCAAGGAGACCTTTTTGCCTTGGTTCTACAGTGAGACTCTCTCCAGATTCTTCTTCAGCAAAAAAGCTGTAGTCGAATAGTCCATATTTGAACCCCTCCAACTATCTGAAGAACTTCGAAAGTAGATCTATGAAGATGAGCGATACGGCTGGGGCACCAGCGATGGTCTCAACTTCTGGATCCAGGTGAGTCTCAGAAAGGATATGTATACTCCCATAGCAGAGGAGATCAGAAACCAGTTCAATATCGACTCTGTCCTGCTGTCCAAACTCGTAGGCGAGGGTTCTATGATGTCCAAGCTAACCATGGCATTGAACGGAACAATGAAAAAGAAACTAGCGGCCAACGGCATTAAATACCCGTGCAAAAACAAGACCTGCAGCGATGTAGAGCTGCTCGTCGCACAGTGGACTGGAGGTATCCTGACTCAGACGGAATTCTTCAACGGAGTCAACCTGAATACCGATTTGAGTACTTACAATACGTCTTTCCCCGCCCCTCCCGAATACTCTGTGTACTGTCAGAACCAAGAAGAGAACGAGATGTCGTTGGTAACAGCCATGCCGCTGTTCCTCGAAGACAACATCACCTCTTTCGTGACTGCCAACTTCATCGTCCAAAACAAAAACTCCCCAACCATTATCGAAAAAGAACTAGACATTCTTGGGTATGGGGAGTCCTTCAGCTCTTACTTCAGCTAGTACTTCGTGGATAAGGTTGTGAAAAATAAAATAACGAATGAGGCTTTCGGATGGGCTAGCCTTGTGTACTAAAACTTCAACTACCAATATGGAGTATACAGTGAGTTCTTCATCAACAGACTCCTGGGAAACGCATTGTTCAACAAGTATGGGAAGCTTAATAAATGTTAAGATTACTTTGTTGAGGATTTTGCAGGCTTCGCGGGTGCTTGTGATAATCCTTTACTTGCTCTCGGTCAAAGTCCCTAGTCTTATTTCCCTTACATCCAGGCCTACTTCTTCCATTCGCGAAAGTCATTCATTGATCTCCTTCACATGACACCCGAACAAGCATATCAGTTCTTCAGAAATACCGATTCTTCTTTATTCGCCTAACAGATGAAGACTCTTCTTGTTGACTTCCAAGGACACTACAATTGTGAATAATCCCTCTGTAGTGAAATGTAGCTGGCAGCAAGACAGTGGGGACAGAATTCGATTCTCACCAATCTCCCTCCTAGCTATTTTGCTGAGAAGTCCGTGAATATCCTTGATTGGGACAAGAATGGAGACTTTTTCAACGGCATGAACCCTGAATATGCTATTTTCCAGGACACGAGTCTGGAGTACGAACAGATTAAAGATCTACTCTCATTCAGCTAGAATGGAATCAGGAGTCTTTATGGATTGACTGCTCTTTTGAACTCCGAAAAGGACTAACTGCACATGATCAAATATCTCAATTAAGTACTCAGAACCCAAGTATTCAAAGGATACTTGATCCGCAAGCCTGAGGCTTCGTATGCTTCGGGATATGTCGATCCTGTCCTCCTCAGACACCAACAAAAGGCATCTATAGATGGGGGTGCTCCTTGGGAATCTGGTGTGATTGGTGCAGTATCTCTCAACAACAACGATGAAACTTCAGTCATGGCTCTGACAGAGTTGAGCCAGATGAACACAGGCATCTACAACACTGACTCCCTTAGGTCGTGGAAGTATGTCCATGGACACACTAAAACTGGACTCAAATACATAGTTGATTGGAACAAGGATGACGGTTTGGTGTCGTTCTGGAAAGACACAGGCCGATCTATTAATGGTACGGACATGCTGGGCTTTAAGAACAACCTGAAGCAAGACGAGGACCTCACAGTCTATGTCGAGGCCCTCAAGAACTCCTTTACTCTCCGATTCGACAAGGCTGAAGACTCACCCTATTCCTTATACCGCTATCATTTCGTTGAAGCTGGAGTACCTCTATTTTTGGGAGACGACACTATGGATAATCGCGAGGCTATCGTTTCCAAAGACTCCTATGTCGTGGTGTAGTCTTCGACTGGTCAGACCGTATAAATGAACCTCATCGTAGAGTACCGCTATAAGTATGCAGTCTTCATGCCTGTAAACTTCCGAGACGATCGGGTCCCAGTATGCCGCGAAACCACCGAATTCAAACGAGCCTCGTTGAGTCGCTATGACTCGATCAATGCGAACAACAAAAACATCAGAATAGGCATCCCTGTGTTCATTGGGCTGTCGGGAGTGAGTCTGGTAGCGATTGTGGTGCTGACGCTGATGCTGTTCAGACTGAGGAAGACCAGAATCATCCTGGACGATGAATTAGGCGAGAGTAATGCTGGCATGATCAAAACCAGAACCCAAGGGAAAGAGGGCAAAGAGAGTCTGTTGACTGGTGGATCCTTTGTCTGATGGTGATAATAATATTGATGATTACCCACCTATCTCTTTCTTTTTTTGTTATTTGATAAATAGTTTATAGTCTTTTGGGCCAGACAAAATCAATTCAGACACAAGTCGATACACAGACTATTTTTCTTATTATTTTGCAGACTAGAAAAAACTAAGAATGTCACAGGATCAGAAATAGTGGGTAGACCAATGCACGAGCATCAAACCCACTGATGACAACTATAACCAATCCCGCCAAATCGTGAAGGCGACAGGCTGCACCGATGATAACCAGACACTGACTGCGTGTCTCCAGCTGAACCGGAAGAACTGGGCCAAGTGCCAGGTAATCAAATCCATCCATAATTCCCAACCTCAAAAAATATATAACAACCTGACCAATGTGCCATCCGATTGTATTATTTGAGTTCAGAAGGAAACCATGGATTTGAAACAGTGTCTATAAGGCAACAACAAGAACTGACCAAAACAATGAACTAACTAACTCTTTCTGTATATATATCAACATAAAAGATCGACTTTCCAAAGAATAGCCGAACAAAAAGAAGTTCAGAAAAAGCCCAAAGGAAAAGGAGTATTGAACGTAGTACAGAGCTAGATGTTCCAAACAACAAAAACAACAAAGATTGAAATCACTACTCAGACCTGTTGCTTCTGGATTGGCAGGAACAGCTTGAACTCGGGAGGCAGTTCTTCTTCGCTGTAGAGGCGGTCCGAGAAGTAGATCCTTCTGATTCTACAGTTTGCGTGGATCTGCACCCGCAGTGTTTCGATATAGTTGGTGCCGTACGCCCTGCGCGTGAAGTCCGACAGGTTGAACTGGATCTGGTTCCAGCCCTCGTCGAGTCGCATAGGCATGGTGCAGATGAAGGGTTTGACTCGGGTGGTGGATTGGTAGTTGGAGGCTCTGAAGCGACGCCTTACGTTTTTGTCGTCCAGGACTTGCACCTCGAATGTGAAGTATTTTTTCAACTAAAACCCACGGGTTAAAACCGAGGGGCAGCGTCAAGCGGGTGTTCTGGATCTTACATTCTTGATGATCATGACGAGGAAGGGTAACTTGATTCCTAGGGTTTTGGTTGCTTCGGCGGGACAGGTGATGAAGTTGGTGGACACATTGGTGCCCATGATCTCGAGGACCGAGGACTGGATATCCTGGTCGGTGAGTCTCTTGATGTGTCCGTTCCTGATTTCCTTATCCCATATCTGCAATGGTTTGCTCCTGCGAAGGTGTCCCAAGGATAGACAATACGGATTAGAAAGTGTGAGTGTTACCCGATGGAGTAGAGGATGGAGAGGAAGCCACTCTGGTAAGTATTCTTGAACATATGTATAGATATATTCTTTTTGGGGCTGGTGTGGGTGTTGTATATTGTTCTAAATGATTATTATTAGTTAAAATATATGTATATAGTAAGGTGCTGACAGTTGATTTATTGTTATTATTTTGTGAAACTTACAAAAGAACACTTACTCAACTTATATTATTTTTTCTTATCTTATCATTTAATCTTTTGGGGGGGGATTGGCTATTTGGTTTTTTTTCCTTTTTAGAGATATCAATAAGGCACAGTTAGTGAAAAATATTATCCATCATCGTTCTTACCCTACCTGATAAAATACTTATGTTTGGGTATCAAGATCCCGATTAGTAATGCCTAATTACTAAACTAAAAATATCAATATTGGTCAACACCATGTATTAACATATATATTGTCTATACCTCTTTCTATCCTCTGCCAGGGTTTGTCCGTATACCCTGTTTGTTCAATATTTTTGTTAATCGCCCAACAATATACACACATACCCTTTAGGTTTTTATATTAGGCGCAGGTATATACATGAAGAAGAGATCCCTCAGCTTCTCCTACTAAAATAGACTCACCAAGAAGAACTACTCCCTCAGCGACACCATCCTCTCCAAAGTTAACATTGTTGATGCCTTTCGCAAACTCTCTCCCGATAAAAAAATAACACCTGCTCACAAAAACCGAGAAGCCCTCTTCCAGAGCAGGTATGAAACCACCAGGCCTTAATGTATGGGTTCTCCCAAACACCACCAGCGTACACTCACCCAAGAAGCAAGACCCAGCAATAACAGCTACACAGGCCCCTCAATATCATTGATTCGGAATTCTCCTAAGCAGATGGTTTCTTCTTCGACACAACCAAGAATACGAATACGCTCTACTATCGAGCCAACAGTCTCTAATAACAAATTCACGCTACTTACACGCTTTAAACCTCAGAAATAGGCGTCCCAGAAATCGATCCCCGTCATCCGCCTAGACAACCGTATCAATGACTGGAAGAACCGCACATCTCGGATGCATACTTGGATTCCTCCCCCCGAACCAAAACGCATCCCAATTGTCAAAAGGAAGCAAAAACCCATCGTCGACATCCCTGCGATATAGAACCTGATCGACGGCCTCATCAAGAACATCGAGAAGTACTGGAACATGTTCCTGGACAAAAAGAGAATGACCAACTACCTCAAGACTATCGAAGGATTCAGTACCATCCAGAATATCCTCTTTGACAGCAAGACCAACGAAATCGTGAGAATCAACGATCGCTCGCAGATCCGCAGGCATTTCCACATCTACCTACCCGAGGACTAAAGACCTGACTTCTATGCAGGCAAGGATCTGCAACTCTACAACTTCCTCGAATACTACAACATCAAGCTCGAACAGAAATCGGAGGTTTTCGAAAAAGACTACGCCAGCCGAGAAGCCAACAACCTGCATCAGAACATCACAGATTTTGAGAAGCTGATGAGCAAGACCGAGACTGCGAAGTTGTCAACCTGCACAACCTGGAACCCACAATAGACGATGCGATTTTTAGCAGACAAGAGACACTATTTGTTGAAGTTCTCGAAGTAAGAACAGCTGAAAAAGCTAGAGGAAATGGGTATGCGATTCAACATCCAGTCAAAAATGAAAGACAAGATCCTGGGTGCGCGGGAGAAAATTGCAGTAGGATTTACAAACCAGCTGAAAAAGAACAGTTAGTAGGTCTTAAACTTTCGGTTTCCAAAAGGCATCGACCTCTGATCTATAACTACTACTTGACTCTACCTTTAATATCAATCTAATATATGAAAAAAAATACAAATACCCTATACTCTTCTTATCCTAATCAATAGCATCTATCCCCATCACAACAAGCAAGGTTCGGCCAGACCCCGGATTTAACTGTTTGGATCTCATCCCCAAGGTTTACTTTGATCCTCTTTCCTCGGCTCGTGTGTGCTCTTTTGAGCCATTTGACTCCTTCCTCGTACATCCCTGGCCTCCGGTCTTCATCGTGCCCCTCCAAGATCTCGCAAGTCTCCTTGTGTCCTTTATGCGTATAGTAGAACTCCAGAACCTCTTCGGCAGGCACGATAGTGTCATTGTGACTGAAAAAGACTAACACAGACACCTCGGACGAAATTCTTCTAAAGTTATCTAAGTAGTCAATCGAGAACAGTTTAGGACTGATGTTCAGTTCGGATTCGACTTTGTTCTTGACGAAATACATGAACATGTTTATTATGGGCTGCGGGATGTTGCTCACACGGTCGCATGCTGCACGTTCCACCACTCCTGACAGTTTTCGGAAGGGGCTGTCCAGCACCAGGTTATTGATCAGACCCGGGTATCTCTACACAAACATAATAGCCGTAGCAGCACCCATACTTCGACCCCACAGACTCACATTCCCGACTGCTCCCAGAACTCTGTAGGCTTCGTCGATGAACAGTTTGACATCATCTGCCTCCTTGATGCCGTACGTCAGATAGTCTGAGTCACTATTGCCACATCCTGCGAAGTCAAAGGCTCCCACTGCAATCTGGTACTTGGCACAACATCGCGACAGGTCGAGAGCGTCCAGCTTAGAACCTCCGTTTCCATGAAGGTAAAGTACAAAATCCTGGGGCTGTCCTGTGTTTTTAGGTTCGGACACTAAATAGAATATATATCCTTCAAGGAGCTTTCCACCGCGATTTCGTATGCGTATGTCTTGTCTGCGGAGAGTGCGTCCTAGTTGGAGTTGTTATGTGACCCCCAGGGCTGCAGGTCGGTGTTTGCAACGTTTGGGAGAGATGATGGCTTGCCAGGCTTCTGTGTAAATATCTGTTAGGCTCATTCTGGGTAAAGTATATGTTTGTACGCACCAGTTATAAATGTGGGGGTTGTTAATTTTGTTTAGGAATATTTATTGGAGCCTAATTAAAAAATATACAATAGACAGATAGATAGATTATATACAGTTATTATTATTTGGGTGTTATGTATGGTGTCGTCGGGAATTGAGGGGGCTCCTATAAGGCTGGGACTAGTAATTTAGTTATTTTTTTAAATTTATTCCTCAAATCAGGATCTTGCGTTATCCTTGTCTCTAGAATAATGGAGAGATTATATTGTGTTGGTTGAAGTCAAGAGCATGGGATATTTTCAAGTCTTATTATTTTGTTCAGGTTCTCCGTCTACGAGCCCTCTGATCTGGCTTACCCAACAATATAGACGTAATATTGGAGAAAGGCAACTCGATCGAGAACGTAACTATGAACCCCAACCCCAGCGTCAGGACCAAACCGCATAATCCTTGGATGAAAACAGTCCAGGGTGTCACGTACATAGAGGCATTCATGTTACACACCCTCCAAAGGATCACCATGAAGTGGATCATATAGCACGAGAACGAAATCTTGGATATATATTGCAGTGAGCGAAGTTCGAAGAAAGTCCTGAAAGGGTTTGAATACCCTAGCAACAGAGGCATTGTGAGAAGACAGAGTCCGATCGCGAAGTACAGGTGACCTAGTGATAAGTAGAGACTGTGATGAGTCTGGGACCATTATTTTCCTTGAGTCAGACTGTAGGGAGAGATAGTCAGGTGGATCAGAATACCCGATCCCAAAATAGTGGATATCCATCTGAATGCTCGAAAACGGTAGAACTTGATGATCAGACCGGGTTGGTTCTTCTTGAGGTCTTTGATAGAGGAGTAGTAGACACCGACCACTAACCCAAGGAAGTAGGGACCCAGTCTGGGCCAAGGTTTGATAAAGATTTCGAGTTGATAGTCACTCTGGCTTTGAATGAGTTCCCGCAGACTCGATGCGACTCTAAACTACTTCATTTGACAGAGATAGAAGCAATACAGGACCGATAAAACCACAGCTAATAGACCTAGCAGTTTGGCAACCAGTCGGCTGTATTTATAGTTGCGAGTATAGACAAACAGCAGAAACAGGCTAAATACGAACAGTTGCATGTCGGTCTCGAGGTACCACACCCAAGTAACACACATGGTACCGTTGAAATTACCGATGAACAGCAGATCCCGCCAAAAGGTACGAGTACAGTTCTAGGAGTACTCAGAGATATTGGAGTTGAGAGGACCCACACCGAAGTAAGGCAGGACGAACCACAGAAACAGGATAGTGATAAGACACAGGGGCCAGAATCTGAGGACTCTGTCGATCACAGCCAGATAAAAAGTGGAGAATGATTTGTTGCGTGCGTAGCTCCTGAGGAAGATATAGCCCAGCATGAACCCACCAATATAGTAGAACATATCGACAGCAAAAGAGAAAGCCATCGCGATAGTCGTGAAGGGCTTCTGTATCTGGTTGCGAACGTCCAACAGGTTCATCATGATGAGTGCTCGCATTTCAAACTCATGTCCTATTACAGTATAATAAAGAATGATATGGTTGGAGAAGTAATTTGGAGATAGCTTACCGAAGAAGACTGCAAAGAAAGCTATGGTTTTGATCCCATTAAAAAACCTGATTTCGTTCTGTTTGAAGAATATCTCTCGGTTGTTCTGGTAGCAGAACACGTCCATCACGTGGCCAAGCTTAGTTTTGTCTAGTTTCTTTCCGTAGATACTCTTCAGAATAGTTGTCACCACGGTTATCAGAATTGCAGCGATTATAAAAAGCACTGTGACTGTACCCGCCCACGGCAACGCATTCGGGGCTTTACTTGGTTAGCTTATCGACTCGAATGAAAAACTAAGTTGCAGGTTATCAATTAGCTGGATTAGGTCGTCTCCGGTGCATCTGTTGGTGAAGCCTAGCCCATGCAAACTACAAGTGCAATAACCGATGGAACAGTTATAGAAATACTGTATTTACATATGCCTACAAAGGATTTAGTCGGTTGTCCGTCGAATACGACACTAGCTAGATAGTATGAGGTGTTTGGAAGCTGGAGACAGTCATGGTAGCTCCCGAGTTGATTCACACCATGTCCTGAGAGTTTGAGGTATTGCAGATTTTCTGCACTGTGGAGACCGTTCCACGAATCGATGAGGTATTCTGAGCACTCGGGAGCATAGGTGGATATGGCGGATAGGTTAGTCTTAAAAACTCTATGCACGGAACCTCGGATAGTTTACATAGTTTCTCTCGGTATCAATTATTTTTTCTGACTCTCCAACTTTAATCAAAATATTAAAATATACACACTCCACAATCTATATATATACATATTACGGGAGCAGAGATACAGAGGATATGGGGGTTAGGTCGCCCTTTGCTAAATTCAAAAATAACAAATAGCCCAAAAAAACACAACCTTTGATAATTCGTTTTCTTAGCGACACACACACACTCTTTCTCTCAAATAATAAAGGTTAATGATGAAGTCTTTAGGTTGGCTCCTCTTGCTGTTCTTTCTAGCTGCACTCCTCCACTGTTCTCCTACCACTGATAGTCTCGATATCGAAACCCGAATGTTGTACTATGGTAAGAAAACCCCAATCGAACCCGTGCGCTGTCTTGTTTACGTCGTCAAAGCCAATTACCGCAAAATCTAAATCCTAATCAATGGTACCCTCATATTCTTATACTCTTTCCGATGCTAGGTAATGGTATTGACTACGCTTTCGCGACTGACGCCCAACTCGAAGGGTGCATGGTATAAAACTTCAGGGACTGTCCCGAGAACAACACATTCTGCATGCGTAAAACCTTACACAAATACTGACCGTGACTACAGATACCCACAACCTGCAAGGATCAACTCGGATGACCGTTAACAAATGCACTAGCAAGTTCTACGTCTACATGTACATCAAGGACTACCAACCCTCGGACATCAGCATCAAAGCCATCAACGAGGGAGGGTGTGACAGCGTCACTGAGAATGACTACACAAAGTGTGCTTCAATCCCGCTGGACAAATGTGGACTGGATGCCCCAACGCTAACCTAGAGCCAGATAAAGGAATGCGATAGTAACTGTTTCCGACTAGATTGCACATATAAGGATGCCTTCGATAAGAACAGAACGTCTCTTTCGACCTGTCTGCCAAGTTTCCTGCAGAAGGAGCGGTTCGAGGAGTTCTGCGGCAATGAAAACAGTAAGACTACTTTTAGCTGAGAGCGTATTTTTGGTGTTGCAGACTACTACAATAATGCCGTGAAGTCAGCCGTGCCCCATTACTGCGGAGGCAAAAACGTGCGCAGAATACCCCGCACCATCGAAGAAGTGCGTTCTCTCTCAGGTAACTAGCATCGTTGTTTAATGTGTATAGTGTTCGAAACCATCGTGTATATACTGATGCTGCTGGGGACGGTGTTCGTGATCCTGGTGTTCTGGTACAGGATGTCCTTCGCAAGGACAGGGGTGCCCCCGTTCAACCCGCCCAGTTGGATGCCAGCAGCAATCATGCCCCGCGAGGCCCCCCCACGATCTTCGCTGAGATAAATGAGCGAGTACCGTAGATTCTGAAAATATGTACAATAAACTAATGATTCCTGACTCACACTAATAAATAACCCAATAGTAATCCCAAACACTTAGAGACGTAAAGAATTATTCAGTTTTTTTCATGAGAGTTTAAAGATACAAATCTATGAATCCATAAATATATATTGGTTAGAAGATACAATTCGAGTTGGGTTAAGATGTCAGTAGTGGTTTAAGAAATCCTCGAGTTCGCTCCGACCGATCGTGCTGTTCTTATCTTTGTCCAGGTATATGAACATCTAGTTAACCGACTAGTTGGGGCAGTTGTCCAGCAATCCCCTACGAACTTGCTGAATTACTTGGGGTCCAGTCTCCCGTCCTTGTTCCGGTCGAAATACAGACAGATCTCTTTAGCAGTCAGCCCCAGTTTCTGAGATACTGTCTTCAATTCCTGAAGATAACCCTCTGTCTTAGACGCTATACGAGGTTACTCACAGACATCAACGACACCAGCTTTCAGCATCTCGCCCATGAACTCTTCGGTCGAGACTGTGCCCTGACCGTCCTTGTCGAACTTGTGGAAGATGACCTGTATTTCGTCTTGCTTGAGGGAGGGCATGATGCTTTTGATGAGAGTAGTGAATTCTCCGAATGATAGATTCTTGTCCCTATTGTGGTCGAACCTGGCGAAGAGTTATCTGATATTGATCTTTTGCATTTTGGCTGCCTCGATGACCTCTCTTACGAACTACGCAGAGTAAATAACACCAACATTGATTGTCTAAGGAGAATAGTTACGCGTGCAGCCACGTCATGACCTTCGCGGAAGTCATGCTCGACGAACACCCTCACGAATTCCTCAAAAGACACTTAGTTATCGTGATTCTTATCGAAGAAATCGAAAAGCAGCTTCACTTCTCCTGGGTGGATCGATTTGTCCAATACCACGCATAATTGGGAAAATTTCTCTAGGAAATTAGTAAAGATATTGCTAATAAAATCTCTGGAGTTTTACTTATGTTCATAGCTGAGGTATGGGTCTATTTGAGCATGGCCACGATATTGATGTTCAGATGTTTGGCTGATTATTGGAGTCTCCTCAGGAGCTGGATGACACAGTCGTCTGCCATGATCTGGTGGGTCCTGGCCCCCAAGTTCCTTGAACTGATCAGAGGGTGGTTGAATATCTCACTCCAGCTGATTCTCTTGTTTTCGTCAACCACCAGACAACTCCTTATGAAATCCTTCATATTCTGACCGATGGACATGTCATACGGAAAGGCCAGAGGGGATATGTTCACGGCATTCCTGTAGCCCTCCAGAGATCTGATTGGCCATGGCGCAAACCCGAACACCATTTCGTACAGCATGATGCCCAGACTCCAAATGTCTGATTTAGCAGAATAGGGCTGGCAGTTGAGCAGCTGCGGAGCCATGTACATCGGGGTCCCACAGATTGACTTCATGAGCAGATTGTTCTTGATGTTGGCACGCTTGGCGAATCCGAAGTCGCTGACCTTAAAACTCCTGCCCTTATAGAGGATGTTCTCGGGCTTAATATCACGATGGACGTATCCCAGGTCAGTGACCACTTTGAATCCTTGCATGATCTGACAGAAAATCTCCACGCAAGTCTCTTCAGGGAGTCTGCCACCATTCTGCTTCATGAGTTTGCGGATATCACCATCACACAGCTCTGTCACGAAATAGGTGTATTGGTGTCCGACATGGTACTCCTGCAGGCGCAGGATATAGTCGCTCTTGAGCTGAGCCATGACAGAAATCTCAGTCTGAAGAGCCTGCCTCATTTCTGGGTCCTGGAAATTGACCATGTCTACTTGTTTGATCGCGACATCAGAGCCTGTTTTGAGAGACCGGACTCTGAAGACCTTGCCGTAAGCCCCTGCCCCTAGTTTTATTTTGTTACTCCAGTCGTAGCCTTGCAGAGGAAAGGGTTACTATCTGTGTGGCGAGACGTTGGTCCTGCCGTTGTTGTTGTTAGCGATGAGCATATATATATATATGTAGTACCGATAGTTATGATTTATTATTGGTTATACATATACAATAAATTCGGTATAATAAGTCCAGTAGAACTAGATTCAAAAACCCATCTCACTCCCCTCCTGACAAACTGTCATATAGAAATTATAAAATTAGTGATTGAGTTATAATTAAAGAAAATATAAGCTGATTAAAAAATAAGGGTGTGTGCATACTCGAAATGTTTGTTAGGTATGTATTATTTCACAGGTAGTCTAGCTATGAGGGTATTCGTGTGAAGACTGCGACCTGTGATCATGTATAGTGATAATGGATATATATATAACATCAAAGAGGATATAATTAACACACTACCAGAACACAAAACAGCAAAAAGGAAACAAGAAAAAAGAATAATCCAAATATAACATACGCCATATGAACCAAGCCAAAGTGCAGGAACTCCACGATCTCATCCATAAGTTTGATGCCCTCGTGGGCAAGAATCTAGAGGATCGCAAGAAAATGACACAGCATCTAGCAGACGAAATCGGGGACATCCAGGAAGAACTCGAGGAGAAGAACAATATCATCAACAACAAATTTGAGGAACTCAGGAAACAGCAGACCTTCTGGTTGACGGTCCAGAGACTGTCGCCCTCTCTGCCGGCTAACTACCCCAAGAACTTCGAGATTGTGTTTATCTACCAGGATATCTCACTTGCCGGCAACCAGCGATTCCTAGACTTCGGTAAAACAACCCCTCTAATCAAATACACATCTTATTTCGTGAATCTATATACAGAAGAGGATGGCGAGTTCAATGAGAAATTTATAGCTCCACTCTTGGAGGCAGGTTCACAGAAAATAAAACTAGAAATTTGGGGATGCGAAGAGGATAAATCACTTTATGACTCAGGGGAGTTTGAGCTAGAGAAGTACGTGGAAGAGGCACTCGAGAACAAGAACAGCACCACTTTCTAAGTCCCCATGAAATCGAACCCCCAGCACTGTCTGATCCTGGCGCTAAGTCTCAAAGGCATCGGCTTCGAGGCATGGCTCAAAAATCTGCAACTGCTGAGATAGACCTAATAATAACTCAACTTCGGGCGGAAGCAGAGAATGACAGAGGCAGACCTGAAGAAGAAGGTGGCTAAATAGAAAATCGCGAAATTCAATATGAAGTTCGTGGACAGAGCGAAGCTAACTAAGGAAGTCAAATCAATAAGCTATGACTCCACGTGCAGTGATCTGAACAGTTTGCTGGAGTAGCTCAGGACTGACAACTGATGAGATAAGTAGTAGCTACAGGATTCCCTAGCATACCATACAATTTTCCCCATCATATTTGTCTCTATTTCAAATACTAAATGCAGGATTGTGATTGTATATCTTGTAAATATGCTTGTTGATCAATACTAGACTTCGTTATGGTAGAGTACTTCTGCGAAAGGTTGCTATTCACTGTTATCTTTTGCTAGGACCATGCGTTGGGGTTCTATTTTTTTCTTCTTCTTTTTGTTTTGACTGCCTCCGAACTGCGGCAGGTTCTCTTCTTCTTGCTATTCTATAGTACTGTGTGGGGTATTGTTGTCTAGCTCCTCCTTTTCAGGATACTTTTGGATTTTCCTTTTTTTAGAGTTCGTTCTGTCGAGGGAATGATGGGACTAGGCATTCATGCTATGATCGCTTTATTCGCCGTTCATCTCCTCTATAGACTACGTGCTTGAAGTGTTTTTACTGAGTCCTATGACTCTTCTACTTTTACCTTAGATTTTATAGTTTGGTTAGGAGTATGAGTCTATTGAGGACAGGATTTAGTTACTAAAACCACTTTGCGGATAGGTTTTCGAAATTGGGACTATTTTGGCATGCAATTAAGGAACCCTTGATGTGTACGGGGTTGATTGGGGAGTTTCTGCAATTCTCTGGACCCTCAACATCTGACCTTAGGCTTCAGCATGTTTTAGAAGTCTTTCCTATTTTGATATTTACTCTCCCGAGTATTTCTGACTATCTACTTTTCTGGCCGGCTTAAAGATATTCCCAGCATCTCCACTCACTGGCTACCCATACTTTACTGGGCTGACTTGTTTCTTCCTCTCTTGCCAATCCTTCTTAGGATCATCCTCTTCGTTATAAGTGAATACGTGGATCTTGACGTCATCCGAAAAACTCACCTTCTTCCTCGGGTGGTTGCTCTTGGGAGACAGAGACTTGCTCTTGATCTGGCTCTTCCTCTGAATTAGGTCATCCGGGAACTGCATCGACTTTTTTACAAACGCAGATCTGCTTCCTGGGGGGTCTTACTCAAGAGGCGTGTTCCTGGGGATCTTCTCGATGAAGAGAGTTCTCAGCTTCTTGGGCGATGTTTAACTTGGGTCCTTGGTTTCGATACCGTCGAGAGCGTCTCTTTCGCGTTCTGTATTGCTCCTTCTGAACTCCCTCTTTCTTCTCGGGGGAGAGTTATTGTTAGCTTGTGAGTACCCTCTGACGGATAAGCTCTCATCATTTGCATCCATACTTATTCTCTCCTTCTGGGGACTAGATCGATTTAATTCTTTCGTGGGACTGCTTGTTATTCTTCTGTCCTCGATCCTGTTTTTAACCGATGTTTCTTCCTGGGCCACAACTTATTCCTCCTCAACTGTGATGATCTGTTCGGACATGACAGGCGAGGATACCCTTAGAATATCGTGTCTCTTTCGTTTGGTCTTGAGGACGGTATTGTATTCTTTCTGTGCTGCTCGAAAGGGTTCTTCGTCATAGCTGGGTAGAGCCTCGGCTGGTAATGTTTTAAATATGGTTTGGAAGTCTTGCGAATCGACTTGGTTAAGATTCTCGAGAGTGTGTTCCTGCTGTTCCGAGAGACTAGGTTCGTTCAAATTCTGGACAATCGACGGGGCTGGACTTAACAGTTTGGACCACCACTCCAAGATGAAGGATCTACTCGCGGAGGGGTTTTCGACCAGATCCTAATTGGCAGCACTGTGGGGACTGATGTTGAGTAACTAGTTTTGGATAGTCTCCACAGGCGTGGTGGGTGCTTGGCTGACGGAGGAAGCAGAAAGTACCTGCTGTGGGTCTGTATTGTAGTAGTCGGAAGTGGAAGAGGGCAGGAACTTGTCACACTCAAAATAGTCGGCCAGTTTCAAGAGGAAGGAAGAGTGTATACAGCAAGTCCAGTCAGTCGAGTCTTCAGTTGCGAGATCCCCCAGTTGCTCTTCCATTGCATATATAACTGATCGAAAAAGAGGGAGGATATACGGCGTGAATATATATATATAAATGTGTATATTTTATTTTATTTGAGTACCGACTAAAAAATGCATCTAATTCCTGAGTAAATGGAAAAAAACTAGAAAAACATGGGAACTACAAACAAAGGTAGTGTCATCCCCATAATAAAGCATAAAAACATATCATTTTGGATTTATTTCTTTTATTGTATTTTTTTTTTCTCGTTAAGTTTTTGCTATTGAAACCTATGTATTTTTTTAAGATATCAGAAAAGGGATATTCGTGCATTGTTTCCAGATACTGTATATCTATTCCCGATCATTTAAAATGACAAGAGTTGACCTGAATCTTCCCATATTTACATATATATACATAATCAATATCTCAATACTGTGCATCGCTAATGCAGAGTAAGGTTTAATAAAACTAGACCAACCTCCACAAATATTTCATCACTCAGTCCTCACTCCTCCCTGAAATTGCACAGGCCGTCACGGACTGCCATATTGCACAGTTTGGAGTGCGTTTCCACCTCTGGAGGCTGTGTCTGCATACTCTTCCCTTCACCCAGAACATACTCTAGATCAAAGATCTAGTCGACACCCAGCGCAAACACTACTGGGACCATGCCAACCAACTCTCCCAGAAGATCCCCAAACAGCAGCCCTAGAAGAAACCCCATAATAATAACCCCTTAGCACTGCTGGCCAAACCCAAACTCACCCCATAGTAAGTTTAGAAATAGTCCAGAGCCAGATATATTGAATCACAGATCTCTAAGGACTTGGCTAGAATCGGAGGGTTTCTGCATCCTACAGAAGTCACTAAAGTACTTAGGGTATGGCTCCAGCTTCACTCTGACACTGAATACGACTCAGCACTCCTTGTGCTTGTGGATACCCTTTGCCACGCATATAAATGCAGCATCCCAGAGACCACCCATCATGAGGGTCTCCTAACATATCTGCATAATCAATAGAACTTCGAAGCAGATGTGTTCACTATCCTGTCAACTATCATGGTTGCCCACAAAACCCTCTTCCAAACCGAAGACCCTAAAAGAGTGAAGTCCAACAATCCCCTCACGGCACGGCTCACTCGCATCATAGATACGTACCTGCGGGCACTCGATATCGATCTCTATCGTCACCTGAAGTTAAAAGACGTAGCAATAAAACCCATCTTGACCAAATGGTTGAAACAGCTACTCACAAAGGAGTTTGAGATCGAATAAAGACTGTGTATTCTGGACAATATCTTCTACGAACAGTACGTACTCAGTCGAGCAGAACCTAGCAAGTAAGAAAGGGATTTCTAGTTCCTGGACTATTTTTGCGTAGCAATGTTAGTGTTCCCGCGTGATGTCTTGCTCCCGAAGGAATCAGCATATGAATTGGCCCAGTTTTATACAAAGTACCCTGTTCTGAAAGGACAGTATCTACAGGAGTTGGTGAACCTTGCTGGGATGGTCAAGTACCTCATCAAGGAAGAGAAAGCCACCACAACTATCCTTTCGCAGAATGACAAGAAGAAATAGCTGTTTTTCCTGGACAAGTCATACATGAAGTTTGTGAGTGAGGATACTTACTTTGATGAGGCCGAGGCTGCTGCTTCGGGGAACAAGTCTCCAGCTTCCCCTGATTCTGTTTCTGATGCTTCGAACAACCAAAAATAGTCAGCAGTAACTTCTGTAGTATCTCCGGTCTCATCATAAATCCGTGAACAACCCTCGACTTCTTCTAAGTAAGGTTTTAGGTCCTCAGCTGACAATAACTCGACTAAAGACAAAGAAATAAAGCATGATAACAATTGGAACCCCTTGAGACTAACAAGCAAACCAACTCTAACTACACAGCAACCCCCAAAAATCACAAAACCACCTCGCACCTAAAACCCCATCTAAAAGGATACTTCCCCAACATCCCCACCGTAATAGAAACCCAAAGAATAGCAAGCAATACCTAACTTCATAGTATAAGGGAAGGTTTGGAGATAGATCTAGTCACTACTGAAGAAGAGCATCGATGAAAACATGGACATCGAGTCCAAACTGTTATGCACAAAAGCATTGAAACTACTCCATACTCAGACAAGTAATCGAGTAGGCTGAACACTAACAATGGGTTGGTAAGATAGATATTTGGTGGGGGAAGCAGATATAAACACATATTATTGTATTTATGAGGAGATAGTTAGTGTTTAAGTACTTGGAAAATAGTGTTATAATATAGGGGTAAAATCTATCAGATAGTCTGATTTTAGAATAAGACTCAAGATAGGATGCATATTCTTTTTGGTTAGAATAGATACACATAATACACCGTGATCGGGAGTTATTCTAAAGTATCTATCTATCTGTGACTCTACAATAAACTCATTTATTTTATTTTAATTTATTTTTTTCCAATCTTTTTTTTTGTTTTCCTTTCTTCTATTGTCCTGTTTTTTCCTTTTCTGTGTTTCGCACTAAAGAATATCTTATTGCTTTTTTCTAATCAGAATTATGGCAGGCAACGAAGGCATGGTTGGTAAGACCATCCTCTAAAATACTCTCAAAGTACAGGCATTCCTCGGCCGAGGCAACCATGCCAATGTCTACCTAGCTTCTTACCAAGCTTCCCTCTACGCTGTCAAACAAATCTCCAAAAAATATATTACTCCGGGTTCCCAGCTCCTACTCTCATACTTCCAAGGCGAAGTCGAGTTTCTCAAGACCGTCAAGTGCAAAGACATCATGGAAGTCAGAGAGCTAGCATAAGGTATGTTCAACTAAATAATAGTACATTCATGTCCTACAGATAGTTCCAATTGGTACCTGATATGCGAGTATTGTGACAAAGGCAGCCTAGTAGCCTATAAGAAGGCGCGAAGAGTGTAGAAACTGACGATCTAGTAGACATTCGACATCACTGGCCATGTCCTGAAAGGTTTACAGGAAGTACACAAAAAAGGATATCTGTACCTAGACATCAAGCCTGATAACATTCTGGTCAAGACGGAACGGGGGGCAAATGTAAACCAATTCATCCCTTACATGTTCTAATGAGTTGCGAGACTTAGACTTTCAAAATTGCTGACTTCGGGCTCGCAAAACATTTGTCAAAAGAATCTCAAACCTCTGTAGGAGCTTCTCTATTCAGGGCCCCCGCAATGTTCAATGATAGCAAATACGGGTATGGTGTTGATATGTGGGCTCTGGGAGTCACTATCTTCTGGATGCTCACAGGGTAGTTCCCCTTCGGTAACAAATAACTATCATCACATGTACATGATAATTGTAGACACTCTGAATCGATCGCAACAAGAAAATCTAGACGCTCAACTTCCATTTTCATATAGGAAGTCTACAAACATAGACGATCCTTTCCTGGAGGATCTTTTTAGCCGGATATTTGTACTCGAGCCTAGCAATCGTATGAGTTTCCAATAGCTTAAAGAACACGGGTATCTCAGGAAACATTTCCCATATCAGAGCTAGGAATCCACCATTAGTCGTCTACTGTACAGTCAGGAGTTCGCAGGCAAGGAGTTCGATCCTTTGGACTACATAGGACATATCCTCGATAAAGGTTTAAGAGCAAGCCTAAGGACGATGTCATATAAGAACGAAGATGAACTAGACTAAGTGTTGGACCAGATCGAGTTTTATTCGGATTATCAGGCTTTTGTCCTGCGTCTCGCTGACTATTTTGGCAGATAAGAAAAGTATCTACCTGCTGGATTACCTTGTGCCCTCAAATACAACATGCTGAAGTACTACATCACGAGCACTAAAAAGTATTGTAAGCGTATCCAGTATCGTCAGGTACCGGAAGGTATTGAGAACGATCTTGACTGGTCCCGGTTCTGGGGCACCAAGAGCCATATGGTGCATGTAGAGTCAGTGATCCGTAGTATAAACTGTGCTGAAACATAGTTAAAAGTTGTCTACCGGAGCTGTATGTAGGATCTGAGGAGTATCCACGAGGGAGCCAAGTAGTTCAACCAATCTTTAAGAGGAGAGGTTACAGAATTGTAGTTCGACGAGTTCAAGAGAAGCTACAGATCAGTGACAATCTACGCTAACAAATTCCTGTCGAAACTAGACTCCAATCTGGGAGAGGTGCGAGGGTTCATAGAACTGCGAGTGAAGGTATTGATCGCGCACATGATCAACCGAGCTTTCAAGGAAGGCGATATCAAGGACAATTTCCGGGTATTTCTGTATTGGGTGGGCAAAAACACATTCCAGCAGAGCAACCCCAAGCAATTCGACTTCAGACTACTGGAGAAATGGATACTAGTGTAGGACTAGACGAACCTGGTGAAATGTTTTGACTCAATGCTGAATAAATATTTTTCCTGAGCATACCCCCTACTACTACTTACGATATGATTTTTTGTGCTTTTCTCTTCAATCATATGATTTTAATTAAATCATGTCTGTAAATACTTGACTTTCGACTATTCATTTTTTTCACTCCTAACAAGTATAAAATTTAAGCAAGTGTTATTGAGGTTTAATAATTTAGTTAGATGCCACCCTTTTTGAAGATGGGTCAAAAAGATATTGAATGTATACGAATACTATTTTTTATTGATATACCATATAAAGATTTACACGATATAAAACAACAACAAACACACACAATCTGTCAGCATTCTTCTGAGACTTTTTTGAATTCCGACCACACATAATTACTCTACTCATGTCTGCCACTCCCAAACTCACTCCCAAACAGATCCAGGAACAGTCCCACAAACTGGCAACTGATAAAGGAATGCTCTGTCTCTCCCTGACCGCCCAGATCAGGAATCTCAAAAACTGTACATTTCTCGCAATTATCAATCATCCTGTCCCTTCTTATGGCTGTGTTATAGTAAAAAGACCCTCGACGACAGTCTATGACAGATCCGAACTCGCCAGCGTCCTGGCTCTGCGCAACCAACGCATGATCAATCTCAGGACACACTACGAAAACATCAAACCCTCCCTCCAGACACTCGAATCAGTCTTGGAGGAAGTCAATAATAAAAAGCAAAGAACAGCCCAGAAGCATGACAACAAGAAAGAAGCAGAAAACTGTTACTTCTATGTCGGGCGCAGACTGACTCCCGAAAACATGCAGGAGTATATCGCGAAGGAGTTCGAGTATTCGGTGTGTTGTGGTATGCAGAGTTTGATGCTCAACGGGGCCAATCCCCAGTACTTGGAGGCTAGCCAGACCATTGGCAACAAAATCCAAAGACGCATGTACACGAAAATCAGCAAGAAGGCCAGTAGTGGCAAAACTCCGATATCTGCTGCTTCTTCGTCTTTGAGATCCAAATTGTCCTACCGCGGACAAGGAGAAGTCGGTCAGCCGAACGCAGAAGAAGCGAGAGCTGCCTGTAATAATATCGTCTACGACTACCAGACCAACCAGCAAGAGTACCAGATCAATAACCCCAAAGAAAAACTCACTGAAAAACTCAAGAATACTTTCAAAAGCAGGGCTTGGGAGATATTGACTAACCAACTCAAACCTAAGAAAAATCACATGATGATACTTGAGCAGGATTCACACAAACAAGCACAGGTCGAAGCTTCTCTGGAGATGCTTACCGAAGATTTCCGCAAGAAAACAGGGTTGACTGGCTCTGAAAATCCTTAGAAGGCTGAGCACATAGCGAGGGACCACTATCTCGTAGGCGACCTTCAGAGGAAAGTCCTGGATTTCAACGGACACTGGGTCTGGGCTTCGATCTACGTCTACCTCCGTGCAGGACTTGAGCAAAGCATCGAACAGGTTTGCCACTACTATAAGAAACTTGGTTTTACTAGCAATATCGACCAGTTCATCGGGGACTTCAGAAAGTACACCGCCGGTGAGCCTCTGCAGAAGTATAACCAGAAGCATCACCACGAGTCCGATCCCTTCTACGAGGCCATGTACTTCATTTTCCGAAAAGAAGGCATACTTAATGAGCAACTCGTCGTCAGAGATTTCATGTTCCTCACTCTTAAAACCATAAACTTCGAGGAAGAAGACGACATGGCTCCTCCTTCCTTCAAAAGCTCAAGGGGCACACTCAGTCTGGCTGAGACCCAGGATGCAGTCAGAAAATACTATTCCCAGAATCCTTCCCTCCCTAATTTCTACAATCTACTGTACTGTATGGACTACGAAACTGCCCTCGACCCTGAGCAGTGTGGCGAGTACATCGACTAAGAAAGCTCTCTGCACATGTAGATATTATTGCAATAGTATTCCCACGACGAAGAACTCGGAGGGATCCATATCGGATCCGTAGAAAAATACCACAGCAGACTAAGCATCTACGCTGATACTCTCCTAAACCTTTCGCCTGTGTACGCCCGCGGAGGCATCAACAGCCAAACCCTCAAAATCAGCCTCAGCTATCTTCTGCTGATTGGCAATCAGACTGCAGGTGTCCACACGATCCCTGCTATTATTTACGAGAAACTGAATGACGTTGGGGTGGTCGACGAGATCCTGGGAAATCCACCCAATCCATCCACACCTTACCTCTCGATGATAAAGAAATATCTTGAGCCCCGTCGAACCATGGACCTAGCCACAGGCTCCGTAATTCTGTCCTCTTCAAGCACCGAAAGAAGCAAAGACGAGTTCAACAACTTTATCGAAACCATCGCTAAACGCTATCTCTCTAAGCTCAAGAAATACATTTATCCGGCCCAACTCTACAAAAACATACTAGGAAATGAGGAGAAATGCTGCGAGCTCTTGTTAGAGATGCAGTTCTCCGACCTAGCACTCAGTCGAGAGAGCAGTGCGGAAGAGACCAGGGAGGCACAATCATTGATTAATTAGTTTTTGGGGAAGTGCAAGGGAGGGATTATTGGCTCGCAACAACCTGCAGCCTACCTGGAGTCCTTCCAACGAATGCAATGGTTCATCAGCCATTATAACAAACTGAATGATGCTCTAGTAAATCGAGACCTCAAGAACATCAGAAATGAAGTGTATGACAACCAGAACGCCAAGAAATTCGTACCCAAATTCGGTCAACCCTTTACGATGGATAGCCAGCATGTCCTGGAGAAGCTACAAAAGATTGGATATCTCTACATCTATGTCAAGTATGTGCAGCTAGTGATTTACGGACTGGAACTGATGGCTACTTACGAACAAGGGACAACAACCTGTGCAGGTTTGAAACCGCAGTTGAGTGACCTTATTAAGGGTTTAAAGAACAACCCGATATTCAAAAGCGAAATGGCAAAGACTAATAATGAGACAAGCAAGAAGATCAGGGAGTGTTTCCTTGCATTGGAAACTTACAACAATTACCTGCCAGACTATTTCTGATCGACTGATGCACCACACTCCCTCTTTTTTTTGGTCCAGGAATGTGAAAGAATATCCTTGATAATAGTAATAGTCTTTAGAATTAGTCACCCCCTTCTCTCTCTGTATCTGTATCTCTGATAGAGAGTGAATGGAGGATATTCGATAACTGTTATTATAAATACACAGTCTATATCTATTCTTATTTACTAATAGATTACAGCACATCCCGCATCATCATTATAGTCTTAAAAAACAACGTACAGTTAGACCCCTAAGTTTACCGCGATGGCGTCCCAGGAAAATATTAAACTAGAGGTTGAACCTCCCTAAAGATACTTCCCTCAGCAAATCCCTCCTGATTGGCGTTTTGCTGAGATGCACGCCAAGGCTCTCAGGCCCGGTACCAAGATGAGCAATAGCCAAGACACATGTCCCTGCTGTATGAACCATATCCACAAAGAGGACCTTTCATATTGGGAAGATGACAAACAACTGGGGTTCCTGGGATCTAGTTTCCCACTGTTCTATAGCTTCGTGAAGTTTTGTCTGATCATGCTGATGGCCTTGGTTATGGATAGTTGTGCTGCAAGCATCGACCTCAACATGGTGCAGAATCAATGCAAACAGGGAGCTGAGAGTTTGTAGTGTAGAAAAAGTGTAGCCAGTAGTGTCGCATTCATCAGTAGTGATCTCCCGTCAAGCACGAGGAGAGTACTCAAAATAGCGTCGTTTGTGGCACAGTTCCTTATTCTGGTATACTTCAGAGTCAAACAAATAAACTATGCTGAGTACCTAGACGAAAGCTACTGTACGATGTCTGATTATGCAATTTTAGTAGAAGGAATCCCCAAGGGTAGCAATGACAACCAAGAATTGCTCAGGAGGTTGATCACTAAGAAGGTACCAGAGGCCGAGGTGATGGAAGTGGTACTATTCCAAGACTGTGCAGATTTCCGTCGAATGATGAGGTAGCTTGACTATGTCGTGTAGCTAAAGAAGAAAGCTCTCAAAGAGAACAACGCCGAGGAATTCCAAGCTTTGGACACCGAATACAGTCTGAAAGAGGGAGAACTGACTAACTTCGTAAAGTACATGCAGCTAAGATAAAACCTATACTTTCTGGGGTCTGCGATCGTGATCATGAATACAGATCTCATGAAGGTACAAACTATCTAGGCCCTGAACAACCTGGATGATTCCTAGCTACGCACGTTCTTTCCCAACTGCAATACTAAGTAAGTCAGATTCTCGGCTAAAGAAGCACGTTAGCCTATCGAAATCATCTGGGAAAACATACGCTTCACCCAAAATGAGAGATCGGAGAGTGTAGTTCTAGGCTGGCTGTTGAATTTCTTCTTACTAGTGGTGGTTGGAATCGTGTTTTTCTTTCTTGTGCAGGACAAGACTCTGCTGTTCCAACAGGCTATCAATGACTACAATTATAGGAAAGACATTTCTTAGTCCAGTTATGATCAGGGATGGGCTCTGGCTCTGCTTTATGCTATCCTCATCAACTTCTTCAACTACTTCATCTATCCAGGACTGGCTCGGAAAATAACAGACTCATAGAAACACTAGACCTACTCTTCTTACCAATAATCCTTGCTTCTCAAGTACGCACTCGGGATGTTCTTCACCAGTGCTCTCATGATCCTATTCGCTGAGTCAATTGTCGCCAATAGCTACCCCCTGACTTTTTCGGTCGTGGAGCAACAAACTCTGTTGTTGATTTGTAATGCTTGCTTTAGCTTCCTCTTTTGGCTCGTCGATCCCGAATACCTGATTGCTAGACTCAAAAGAAAGATCAGAATGGGACGCGATAATCTCACCCAAGCAGAAGCAAATAAACTCCTAGAAGACCCTGTCTACTAAATTGGGAATAGGTATGCCCAGGTCCTGAATACTATGTGGCTGACTTTCTTGTATGTTGACCTGGTGCCTATCGTCTCTGCCTTCTCCCTGCTGAGTCTCATCCTGTTCTACTTCGTGGATAGATACGTGCTACTAAGAAAAAGCAGCATCAAACAAAGCATAGCAAACAGCCTGTCAATCAAGTTGATCAGCTGGCTGGATGTGACGTTGCTACTAAAAGCCACAGGGTATTTATACTTCAACTACCAAATCAGAGGTGATGCACAAGCTGAAGACTACATCTTTTTGGGGATATCAGTTGTTTTCATCCCTTGTGGTCTGCTCTTGGGCAGGTTTTGGATATAGAAGTTCAAACTCGAGCCATCTAAATACTAAGACAGTCGAGTCCTGTTCCCCATCAACTATCGGACCCTGTATCCTCCGTATAAATACCATATACCCTCCAACAACTCTATTAAGGATAGCCTGGCTTTCTTCGCACAGTCCCAACAGATAGTCGAAGGGTAACGAGGTTCCTCCTCTGGTGCGGAGTCCAGAAACTCCAGGAACTGCAACCCTAACTATGCGATCACTCGCTAGATCATCAAACAACAACTCTACCATCTGAATCCCCAAGAAGTAACAGAGACTAGCATGCTGGAGAAACAAAGTATTCTGATAATGACCGAACCCAAAGCCTATAACAATACTGGTTCTCCTTTTGGGAAACGGAGACTCCATGAAATCTAGGAACAGCCGAATAGAATGTATCCCAACGGTGGCAGGATCTCCCAAGGCCTGCCTAATTAATCAGGGTTTAACATGCTGGGCAATGACTGAGTCATCTAAAACCTTCGCTATTTCTATTCTCTGATAAATACCTGCTTTTTTTTATACATATTCTCTTTTTTCATCTAATTCCAACTTGCTCACACACCTATATTAACAAATCAACTGAATTCAAAATAGTATATAAAATATTTTTTAAAACATATACCCGCTCGAATATGGACTATCACCATGAAGACTCCTCCCGGCACGCCCCATCCCAGTCTGGGAAGGGGTTGGGGTTGGGGTTGGGGTTGGGGTTGGGGTTGGGGTTGGGGTTGGGGTTGGGGTTGGGGTTGGGGTTGGGGTTGGGGTTGGGGTTGGGGTTGGGGTTGGGGTTGGGGTTGGGGTTGGGGTTGGGGTTGGGGTTGGGGTTGGGGTTGGGGTTGGGGTTGGGGTTGGGGTTGGGGTTGGGGTTGGGGTTGGGGTTGGGGTTGGGGTTGGGGTTGGGGTTGGGGTTGGGGTTGGGGTTGGGGTTGGGGTTGGG
>JAKZAN010000315.1:0-50253 GCA_023053545.1 Lepidurus packardi
CCTACAAACAATCCGTGTGGGAGGATTTGCGGAGTTGGCGATGGCTCAAATCGCTTTCAACTATACCGATGCTCCCGAAGCTCGACCCCTTGTCAAGTTCCTCTGTAGGAAGAAATAAATCAAGTCTACTAAAGACCAGTCTTCCCGGGTGCAGCACGAGCGAGCAGTGGTCTCCACCTTCGCTCCCTTCTCCCACCTCAATGTCACTAAGTACTACTCCTATGCCAAGGAGCCCAAAATGCTGTTTATGGACTACTACAATAACAAATCTCTTTTCGACTATATGTATACGCGATCGACTTCTACTACTCTAATGACCGTCCTGAACATTCTGGGTCAAATAGGTATGGCGCTCATATTTCTTAAAGACACGGGGACTGCCCACAGGGACATCAAGCCAGCAAACACCCTCATGGGTAAGGCTCTTATAGCTAGAATTGGTGACTTCGGAGAAGCGCTCGTCAGAAGAGAGGTGTTGCTGAGTAGCACTTCCAAAAGCTTGGTGTCCGATGCCGAGGTAATTCCGAGGTATTTGCCCGGAATAAGTGGTCAGTACACTTCCCCAGAACAGCATTCAGGAAACGCTCCATAAGAACTCTCTGTTGCACAGAAATCGGATATCTACAGTTTTGGGGTATTGTGCCACGAACTCCTAAACAGGAGGTTGCCGATATAAATGCGCCAACTCTACTCTGATAGTGACGAATAGAATCTACTCGAGCTGAACTACGATAGGCGTCTGTCCAGGATCCACAAAGAATCAAGTTACTTGTCGCGAGTGCTCATGGCGCCGGAGAGGATGCTTGTGGGATGCCAGAGCGCACAGGAGGTGTAGCTGATAGTGCAGCAACTGGTCTGGAAGTGTGTATCGGGCGAGGCCTGGCGACGTCCGACAGCGGAGTGGCTGACACTGATCGTGAAGGTGGGACGAGGCATGCTGGGCGAGATGTTTTGATGAAATGAGTATTTTATTTATTCTACTGTAATTAAAGAGTTTAATGGCTAATGCGAATTATCTACTGGAAAGAATCAGTGTATACTAGCTAATATAGATATGGCTGATTGGAAAACCCGCATTCAAGATTTAAGTCAATTATATACTGCTAGGCATAGCCTATTGCTACTCACACCAATCAAACATATACACCTTTCTCAACCCCCATAGCTCACAGATTTGGTCTTGATCACATTCGTTATCGCATCCCCAGAAAGACTAAAACCTTTCCCGCTTCTTTTGCGTGGCGACTCCGCCAGTTCAGGATGTCTCACTGAGCACTCGTTCACTAAGATGGTCCCGACCTCGATGCTGCTGCCCAACCTCATCGCCAGTTCCCAATCCTTCGTGAAAATACAGGAACTTTTCCCGAACGCAGAGAGGTTGATTTTTTATATAGCATCTTCGTCGCTTTCCACTTTCTCGATAAACACCACAGGCCCATAGATTTCGAGGTTCTAGCAATCAGAAGATCAGAGTAGAAGAGTGTAAACTTACATGGAAGGAATCTGCGGCGTCGGGGTCAACCTGGAAGAGATGAGGCATGACAATTTTATCTGCAAGGTCTGCTTGGACTGTTTATTGACCGTCGTAGAGGAGTTTGAGATTGGGGTTCTGTTTGAGAGCTGCGATTTGTGCGTTCAACTCCTTGAAAGTGGCAGGGAGGAACATGCATGAATAGTTAGTTTGGGGATTCAGAGGGTCTCCAGCTCTAGGCGAATTATTGAATTGGTTAGAATGAAGAATCGTTTACTTGTAGTTTTTAGTTTCCGCAATGAATCTGCTGGTGAATTCATCTGAGATCTTCTGGTCCACGTAGATGCGTCTGATGGCGTGACGGGACACTCCCGCGTTGAAGTACGCACCCTCTCCTATCTTCTTGACTGCAGCCTCTAGATCAGCATCATTTCTCACGTAAGCACTGTCGCTGGCACTGATTTCGAACACCGTTTCCGGAAAAGACTTAAACTTGGTAGCGACTTCGTTATACAAGTCTGTGCCAGAATTGATGCGACCGGTGAAGTGGATCAACCCCATATCAGGGTCCTCGAGCACAAGTTAGATATTTTCCAGGCTCGCGTGTACAGACTCCATGACATGCAGTCCCGATACCTTTTGGAACTCGTCCGCTAGCATTCGCGAAGTCAAAAGACATTGCATTGATGGTTTCAGAAGAACGGCGTTTCCCGAAATCAGGGACATGGCCATATACTTCGCGGGAGTCCAAATGGGTGAAGGAAACGGGCAGGCTATGAAGACATTCCCGCATGGCCAGTATGAATAGCCGGTTTTGGTGAGGTCGTTGGTCTGGTAGTTATAAGAGAGTTGCGTCTTCATGGTTTGAATGGCTTCTTGCACTTCTTGTTTGCTGAGAGTTATGGTCTTGCCGGTTTGCCGGGAGATGTCCCTGGCCAAGTCGTCGGAGATAAGTGCGAGTCTGTCGATGTACTGTTGGACAATGTCTTTGCGGTCCTGGGTAGTTTTAGTCTGGAACCATTTTTATCGATCTTGCCTGGTCTTCTCGAGGAGTTTGCGGAGTTCCCTTTTGCTCAGCATTTTCTCTTCATAGACTAGTTCTTTGGGGTTATACGGATTAAAGATCTTGCTCGTGGAAAAGAGCAGTCTGACACCCCACCATTTTGAATGCTTGCCAGCCCACCTCATCATGTGCTGAGATTGCATGGATTCTTTCTCAATACTAGATCTAATAATAAAATCAATATCGATAAGCAATCCTTCCCAATCGCCTGATCCAATGGTTTAGGGTTATGCGGTAAGGGCTGCAATGGGCTGCCTGCATTCCCAGCACCACCACCTTGAATCTAACTTCGAGGATCAGGAATGGTACTTTATACGCATGAAGTTTTTTAAAGTTAGAACATTGTTGTTGGTAATGTTGGATGTTCTTAAATATGGGTGCTTATGAAGGACGAAACTATCCTGGATCAGAAGAGCATGAACTGCTTCCTGACGTTACCGATGACCTCGTTGGGGTACACTCTCAGCACGTTGAATCTCACAGTCTTGGACAGGGGTCTGTACGGGGTTTAACACGACATCAAAAGAGTCAAAGTACCTGCACTGGCCGATGATGACGATGTCACCCTCCTTGACGTTGAAGGCGGGGGAGACGTGGGCAGCGATGTTTCTGTGTCTCTTCTCGTATCTGTTATATTTGCGGACGTAGTGGAGATAATCTCTTCTGACGATGATGGTCCTCTGCATCTTGGTGCTGATGACTATGGCCTTGAGGATTCTGCCTCTGATGGAGACGTTGCTGGTGAAGGGGCACTTCTTGTCGATGTAGTTACCCTCAATAGCCTCCTTGGGGGTCTTGAAGCCAAGACCGACGCTCTTGAAGTATCTGACACCAGACTTGGTCTTTTTGGCAAGGAGCTTCTTGCTGTTGAGGAAGACGTTGTCCTGCTTCTGGAATGCTCTTTCGTGTTGTACGTCAGCCATTGTTGTTGTGTAGAGAGTGTTGTCCTAAAGTTGATATTATATTAAAATATTTTAATGCACTAAAAAGGTACTGCTCTGAGTCTATACCCTGTACAGCACTATTGCTGCCAATCCACCACTATTCGCATTGTCAATAGCATTCTTTTCTTCAGAAATATAGATATAATTTATATGGGTTCCAATTGTTCATGTCTCATGTCTGCAACCCTCATCTGCGATCGAACAGACTCTTCTGGTGCTGTCCTGCTCCCATCGTCGAGGTCGTGATTTTAGGCTTCGTGTCGTATGGTTTACTGTCATACGGCTTTATCTCATAAGCCAATGTTTTTTCGGAGTCCTTTTTTTGGATTCCGATGGGGGACATCGTCGGAGTTGTGGAATTGGGGGGTTTTCGGTCTAAACATACAAATTTAAAATGATGGTAGTACAGTTCTTCTGGATGAAGTCAGCAGCCTGCGAGAGGCCAGCGTCATCCTTGGTCGGGGCGTCGCTCACCTTCTTCTTGAGCAGTTTCTACTCTTCGTCGAAGTTGAGGATACGTTTGGAGTGCATGGTGGTGCCTTTGAAGGCCATGGGTTCGTATTTGAGGATAGGGCTCTCATTATAGGCATAGAGGAGATTGGTTTGGGGAGTTTTTGTGAGTTTCTGCTGTTGATTGGGTTGGCGAGCAGCGTTCTGGCGATTAAAGTTGAGTTCTTTGGGGATGATGGTGCGGAGGGGCGACTGCAGGATGGAGGCAGCGTTAGTGACAGGATTCGCAAATGCCCTATAAATGAGTATCAATTTAGAATGAAATAGTGTGATTTTAGATGACTTACATTTTGTCTTTGGACAGTTGCGAGACGAATTGGCCCAGGTGGTGCACGAAGACTGCATTGTAGAATTTGATGATGTCGAGGGTCGAGTTCTCGTCCATGTACACCTTGCAGATGATGATTTCCTGCAATGCTTTATTGTTCGGGTTGCCCTCTTTGTACTTCTCCTTGATGTCATTGAACTTCGGTTCCAGCTTGCCCACCTTCATGTTGAGGTACATGGCGCAGATAATCATAGTGTCGATGTGCCGCAGGTACAACAGTCCTGTATGTTCGATCAGCAGGTACTTCAACGTGTCGAATACGTTCTCAGAAACCCGTTCGTCGACGCGCAGCATGTGGGACAGCTGTGTGATTTGAAAGGCAATTTGGTGCAGGATTCTTTTGAAGCACCTGTCGATCAAAGCAGCATCGTTCTTGGACCAACCTTAAGTGTTGTTATTTGCACACAGTTGAATCATTTCGACCAGTCTTTCATCCTGGAAGAGCTTGTGGGAAACAACATTAACCTCGATATCCAAGAGATGCAGTTTCAGGGTTGAAGGCATCGCTTTATCGAATTTCAGAAGGAAGTCGCAGGCCTTCCAAGAGTCCAAAGCTGCCGTATCCATGCAGCCCTCGATTTCTTCGAAGCTTGTTGTGATGTTGCTTACGAAGAAAACAAGTTCCGTGCTCAGACAAGCTAAAGCTCTTGCCATGCTCTCACTGGGTTCGTATTGGGTAGAATATTGCTCGAAAGCGACTTTGTAGAAACTGAAAATAAGGTTAGCCTTGATATCACGTGTCTTAGCAGCGTCGCCACAAGCCCAGTCCAAGACCTTATCCACAAATGAAGTAATCGTGGCATCAAACTTGCGGGGAGGATAATTGGTCTCTTTGAGTTTGCGAGATTTCTAGTTAAGATAGTTGTACATCTCCATGCTAGTTGTGATGGGAGTGGAGCAGATTAGAGTTGGCTTGACTAACGAGGGTGAGCTGATGATATTCTTGGGGAACTTGAGGTCAGCCACCGGAGTTACAGATTTGGGGGTCGTGGATTCAGCTTTTTCAATCATCTCGTAGGTGAGGATTCTATGGCTGCCGAAAGTGTTGGTGTTCTACTTGTTGTCGGTTCCCTTGTTGCCGAGCAGGACCTTATTGGGCTGCTTGTTGGCGTAACCCTGACGCGAGAAAGGGGTAAACTTTGAGGGAGTCAGATTAGTGGCTCTCTCTTTGAAGAAGACCCTCTCGTCGAGATCGTCAGGACCAAGCCTCTTCTGGTAGGCGTAGTCGAGCTTCTTGTAGTTGGTGTTGATCTGCTCGGGAGTCATGAAGTCTATCTTGCTGTTGCTCATTTTAATTATGCCAGACTTTACAAGATCGTCGAAGTATTCATCGAAACTCGTCGCTATCACCCGATACGTCTCCAGGTTCTTGATCAGGAACAGATCCAGAATTTCGCGCTGAACGAATAGCGTGATTTCCTTCTTTTAACTGTTCACTGGAAATCCCTTCTTCTCCACTGACCCCATGCGACACCATTCCCAAGCATAGACCAGCAGAAAGGAAAGCACTTGGGCCAACATGCAAGTGTTTTCGACCACCTCTACACTTCCTTTCAGGATCTTCGACTTAGCATCCACATACAGCAACCAGGCAAAAGAAGAGAAGATCTTGAGGTAGCCGACAGACTCAGATTTTTCCTTGAGCTCAAGTTTGACGACGGTTCGTTAGAACTTAGAATGGAAGGTGGCCAGGAAGTAGATGCGGTCGATGGTGGTGCGGAGGTCAGCTTCGACTTCAGGGTCATTGACCTTGACCTTCTTGAGGAAGTCTTTGAGGATTATTATAAAGTCGTCGATCTGGCTGTTGGGACTATTTTTCAAAATGCTATTCAGTGATATAGCCACTCCGCGCACTTTTTAGCCCTAGGAACCACTAAGAAAACTTGTGGAATGATGAAGGGGGAGGTGTTACCTTGAGGTTGACGAGGAACTGGCACTTTTCTGCGATGAACATAGCGCACTTGGCGATGAGGGGGAGTTTGTCGGAGGGAATCTGAGATTGAGAGAAATAGGGGATGGGTTGATACGTTTCCGACTGCAGCACGGTACTCGAGGAGGTACTGGAGAGTGGCGTGGTTGGTCTTGTCGTCAGCATGGAAGTGGGAGATGTGGCGACTGAACTCTTCGTACTCCTATTTGGAGATGTGTTTTGAATAATCCATGTTTAGAGTGTTTGAGTATTAAAGCAGTTTGTGTTAATTTTGAAATAGAAAGGAATAGAGATTAAGACTAAACTGTCTTGCTGGTGCGTGGGGCTACTCTTGTTTAATTAAGGATAGAGAGTGCAGTGCTGGGTATTTGTGCAATTATGAGATAAAGGAGGGCAATTATCGTTAGACTCCCTCCAACGAATTTGTTAAAATATCACACTAATCACTCACTTACGATACATTATATGACATCTATATCCAGCCCCACCCTATTCTTCTGCATTCTACTTCCACCACAGATGCACATACTTATCTGGCATACTCCACTCCCCGCAGTACGGGGTTGACTCAATTACTTGATCTCGGTCGAACAGGAACACAGATGCAGACGTAGTCATCCCACTCTCTCCCACTGTTCTCTTGGCGGCACAGACGGCTACAGGAAACTCTGATGCTTTTTATAGAGGCAGATTGTTGAAGATATCCAGTGCAGCCTCATAGCATTTCATATTAAGTATTAGCCATGACGAAGTTCGACTGAACCCATGGTGAGGCTAGCATGATTTGCCATGGACTAGACCACTATAGATTTGTATATCGCTGGTCTATTTAGATCTATATTTATTTATCCCCCAGTAAGAAGTGATCCCTACTCAGTTTTTAAAAATCCATAGACTCAACAAAATAATTAACACCCAGACCTACTATTGGAAATGGTTTCAGCAGGACAGACTCGAATGTCTGCTCATCCTACCCTTACTTGCTTTAACATTTGCTCTCCTCGTCTTATGTTGGGATAGTACCTATCCATAATCAAATACGTGTTCATAATCTTGGCAGGTCAGCATCCCTGCCCCTGGCTAATCTTATATAATTCAATAATAGCTTATTTCTGAGATTATCGGCCGGAACTATATTAGAACCATAGCCACCTTTCTACCCGACTTTTTTTTATGCTTCACTTTCTGAAATCCTCAATCCTCGTTCCCTCCTACGAACTCGATTAAAAGACCATCTTCCCAGCCTGTTCGGATTGTAGTTAGCTCTTCGATCCTGCTAGCTAAGACACCCTCGCCCCTTAGTGCTCCGAAGAACTCCGAGAAACCAGTCCCCACCCTCGCCAGACCTCTAAATCCAAACTAAAATAGGGAAAAGACCAATCCCAAATCGACGTTTACCTGCACTCTATTCTTGATCCTCCCTTTAGCTATGGGTTTACTTCTCTCATCCAGTCCCGGCTCAATCCTAAAGAAGGAACAGTCACTCTCAAAATCACGGTCCTTAAGAACCACCTGCCTTTGCAAGTCTCAAGCAAAGCCCAGAGACTCCTCGCCTGTCGTTACATCAACTGCATCAACTCGCATCTGCGGGCAGGCAAAATCGTACTGCACCCGACTACTGGACGTCTGACGATATAACTTAATATCGTTTCCAGAAAGTTCTAGGGTAACTCATAAGACGGAAGGTCTACTTTCATGCGCACGTTGACAGCATATTTGGATCCTAAAATCTGCAATTAAACTTTTAGTAGTTTTCGACGCCATATTCTCAAGATCCTCCTGATCACGGGGGAACTACCTGAGGATGCCGCCAAACTGTAGCGAGATCCCAGGAAGAGTTCGGCAGCGGGCTTAGACTTACTTATGGATAAAAGCAACTCCTTGAGGAGTTTACTATAAAATATGATAAGATGTTCAGACAACAAAAGTGCCAAATCATCTCTCTTACGCCATATGTCTGCGAACCGTAGAAGTTCTCTGGTTGGCAATGCTGGGTAGTCTGGCAATAGTATCTTGCGAACCGTCTGCCAGGCCATCCCAAAGAAAACTATAACACCGGATACCGACTTCAATTAATACAGAACCCACAGCTTCAGAAAGCAAAGCTAGTAGTCAACAAAATTAGATCGGTTTATTAGGGACATATGTTTGGGAGAGTCTGCACCTACGCATGCCTAGCACACTCAACCCCAGAAGTACTAATAGGTCTTAAAATAGTACAATCTAGGCCATGCAGATTCTAGCTCCTAAAAATAGACTACCACTAATGATGCGCCCAATGTACAATCTCAGATAGTTCTGCGGAACCCCGAATCGATCAATTGGATCGAATTCGCAGAAGGCGGCTACTGCAAATTACAAAAGGCTGCGGCTTAGTTTAGATATGAAAGCCAGAAGGTTCACGATGTCCGTTTCTCGAGGGGCTGTAAGAAAATGCTCGCCAGGAAGACGGACAAATTTGATAATGGGCATAACATAAAAAGCAACAAGACAAGGGTGGGTTATGAGCGGAGTGTGGTACTGAGCCTCCGCGCCTTCATATGCCCCAACATCTGTAAATTCTACGGTGCGTCGAACGTGGGTCCTCAGCACAGTTTTCTCATGGACTACTATGAACTTAAATCATTGGGGCGATACCTTTTTCTTTACAAAAATATATCGCTGCTCAGCAAGATCCAGTTGCTTGGCCAAATAGCTCAGGGCATGAGCTTTCTGGAGGACGTTGGCGTCACCCACCATGATATCAAACCCGATAACATTCTCGTGGGCAAGGGTCTCTGCGCAAAAATATCTGACTTCGGCGAGGCGGCTGTAACCAGAAAAAGGTTAGTAGTCGGCGGGAGCGAGGTGCTTGAGTAGCTGAGGCTTGAACCACCCTATAATATCGCTCACACAATGCCGTATGTCGATCCTTGTGTGCTCAAGAGTTTGGTCATCAATGAGCATTACAGCGAAGGAACTTCCAACAAAAAACCTCTGCCTTCTAAAAACTCAGACAATTTTTCGTTTGGGGCGATGCTTCATGAAGCTCTCTTCGGCAAAATGATAATGAACTGTCGCGATATGTCTGAGTGGTAGTTGCACGATGACTACGTCGACATGACTTATATGAGGAGGGTATTGCTGCCCCCGGAGGCTGGAGCAAACAGGCTCGACCGGAGCCTTAGACATATTTCTGAAACCCTTATGTTTTTGGTGATGCGGCTCATCCCCTAAGATCTAGAACAAAGGGCATGCATCGGCTGGACGGCGAGTGTCCTTCAGACCCTGTGCATCTATCTCTCGTCTCACTACAACTACGTCTGATTGGTTATACCTGCATCTATCTAAATTTCTTAAACTTTGAACTCATCATACATCCTTATTGTTTTCACTCACACAATAACCAGTTTGTTCTTATCAATCAGAACGCTTCTTAGCTCCCGGTCGCTCGCGTTTACCATCACTTCATGTGCATCTACACGGATCTTCTTGCTGTGTTTCATTATATTGCCCCAAGACTCCTCTGCGTCAAGTTCCCAAACTTCAGTATCCTTATCGCCTCGCAAACACACCAATGTATCTTTTGTTAGGGCGACATCCACGATCGTCATGCCTTCAGGGGCGTGGGTGTTCCTGGTCACCTTAGTCAGACAGTCGACCTATGTCAGTTGATCTGCATCCAAAGAATCAACGAACGCTACCCTCAACTGTTTGTTCCTGTCCATCACTCTGATTATAGGCTCGATATTGTGGTTGCTGGGAACTTATCCGATCAAGCTAAGAGTACACTTGGATGCGACAAGGTTACTAATGTTCTGACCAGGCAAACACACTATGGACTCCCACTGGAAGTTGGCTTGCTTGATCAACTGGTTGAGATTCTTAGAGACAACCTCCTCCTCCATCTTTTGCAGTGGTGTAACATCGATGTCAGTGAGCCCAAGCAGGGCTTCTAAGTCTTTAAGATTTTTTGTTCGGGTCTGCATGACAGAACTGTTGAGAGATTTGAACTGATTATCCACAACATTATCGTCATCTGCCTGTAGACAGTCTGGGAAATTATCACCGAAGCTTACATTTTTAGGGTTGCCGTTGATGATATTCTGGATGTTCTCTAGTTTGAATCGGGCATCGTCCTTGAGGAAGGCTGCCAGCCTGCTAACATCCACAGTGTACTTATTCAGATATGACTTGATATTTTCGGTTTCAGTGTCGGTTTCCTGAAGTTTGATAGTTACTATTATGGGACGCGCGAAGATTCAGAGTTAAGAATGATGGATAAGGATTGTACTCTTGTTGAGCCAAACAAGGAAGTTTCTAATGTCAAACTTCGTCTCGGTTGTCTGGATGAGCAGGGTTTCGCCCAGCTGGTACAACTCACACACGGTTTCTTCGAAGGCTTCCAGTGCCTTTACGTCCAGCTCAAAGACCTTATACTTGGGAACTCTGTCTCAAAAATATTAATTATGTTGAGTGGTGAGTTGTTACGAGCAGAGGCTGATAAGCTTCTTTAGGAGTAATGTTAGTTTCTCCAGCACATTCTGAATCGACTCCAAACAAAGATCCTGTAAGTTGCCGAATGAAGCCGTCAAGGTTTCGTCGAGTTTCTGCAGGAGCTTGTTGTCAGAGAGTTCCTTAGTCAAAAAGTGATGAATCGATGGCGACGCGATTCCCATTTAGAGGTAAGCGAATAGCTCTTTGGCAGGGTTTATCTAAGGCTCTCCATCTTTTTGGATCAGGTTAATTTTGTTATTATACTGGCGGAAAACATCCCTCAGTTGGTTATGCAGTGCTTTGTAACTGTTGGCTACGAAGGCTAGGAGCTCGCTGATGTGAGCCAGAAGATAGTTAACTTTCACTATGTCTTCCTTCAGCTCTTCAAGGTCCGAACAGTCGTATTTGGCCAGCATGATGTCCATATTGTCTTCCTTCTGGAGTCCTAGGATTGCATAGATGTGAGTGGCATAAGTCACATGAATGACCTGAAGACCTTCGCGAATCTTATTATGATCGAGGGTGATGATTGGCATGAATCCGTTCAGGTTGAGATGAGTCATGTGCAGCTCACTTGAAATCAGAAGAGTGAAGTCTTGCTTGAGTTAAGAGAGGAATTTCAGTTTAGCGATGGCGTGACGGTCACAATTGGCGTGGGGAGAGACTGACAGTAGCAGTTTACTTTCGTTGGCATCTTTGTCGATGAGAGGAGTCTGGCACTTCAGGTAGTTGACCCAGCCGATTGAGTCCACACTACCCTGGTGGTACTTCTCAGACACCAACACTTTTTCTGCATTTTCAGTTTTAACTATCTTGATGGCTCCGTCCTCGCAGCCATAGGCTAGCAGCATAGAGTCGGGGCTGAAGCACATGCTGGTGATGCGTGACTTTTCTTCGATTTGGAAAACTTTGAAGACTTTGAAGCTGACACGGACTAACTCGAGTATGTTATCGCTGGTGATGAGTGCGAGGAGATCCATGGAGTGGGACCAAGAGACTTTGTGTGCTTGGTAGTTCATGAGTTTTTCTGTGAGTATCTCGAACTGGTCTTCTGGCCTTTCTTCCTCCATGATTGCAGAGCCTGAGTTGTGCGTAGTTATTATTTTGGTTATTGATTTTTTGAATTTTAATGCCCAAAGATATCCATTGAGCCTCCCCTGATTTCAAATATCCATCCATGAACCCTAAATCAATGAAGACTGAGGTGTATTTGTTTTAATTCCTAAGTCTCGATCATGAATAAAAAGTAACGATGCATTCTCAACTGGGTCTCTGGATCGTGAACATCTTCCGAGATGTCTTCTCCTCTCCTACTTTCCGCAGACTCAAGGCATTCTTTAAATAGTTCTTCTTCGTCTCTGTCAGTTCGTTTATCGCACGACCCAATAACTCACCCTCATTCTTTTTCAGAAACTCCAGAGTTTGTCTGAACAGGCTGTACTCGTCCACACTCGAATTGTTCATCATCAGCTCATCCATGTACATCCGGTACTCTTGCTCCTGGCCTTTCGCATGGCTCGAAGCTAAAGGAGTGCACTGCATCACTGTCACCAGACAGTCAAAGATCTGTGGGAATCTTGCCTGGATCAGTGGCTTCTGGCAATGCTTTAGCAGTTCCAACAGCGTCAAAATGTAAACCTTCCGAGCATAGGGGTCAAGCATGCATGCAACCTCTAGAATCAGATTGTTCAGAATGATTTCTCCCTCCTGGGCAGTGTGCAACCACTCGATTCCACGCAGAAAGACGACTCCCAAAGCTGCTGCTAAATTAGCTCTGAAGAAGGCCATCCTCGTAATGCCCTTTAGGCGCTGATACAAGAGCTCCATGACTCTCTTGCAGAGAAGTTGAGAAAACCCGTCACCACAACTCACGATTAAGTCCTGCAGAATTACTGCAGCTTGACATTGGTCAGGCTCCTGGACGTTAATATCCCCTAATACCCTCTCGCAGATCTCAATTACATAGACCATGGCAGGTTCTGAAGCTTTGACGAGCTAGGCCCCATACATGAGGAAGTAATGAAGTGTACTGAAGAGAGGACCGAACGTATTTTGGTACCTATCCAGCACGAAGCTGAAGTGCTCAAACAACTGTATTTGCAGAGGGGTTACTCTTTTGGAAAGCTTCATTAAAGAGGTCAGAAATTCCAAAATATCTTCTTCGAAGTCGATCGATAAGTCCCTGAGGAATGGGTAGAGTGGGCAGACCTGTGCTTAGATGAGTTACAGATGCAGAGGTATCAGGTATTTGCTCTCAGCCATGTCCCGCAGGATGTTCCAACAACGATTCAGCGTAGTTGGGATCTTATTCTTTGCTTCTGACAAGATTCGATGGGTGAGTGTCTTTGCTAGCGTCCCTATGTATTGAGGGTATTTGGCCAATGTCTCTGAGTATTACTGAACCAGATAATGTAGGGTCTCCAGAATTTTGCTATTGGCCGGTTCGGCTAGCACAAAAGGTATCAAGATATTCACCAAGCGGGGTACTCTTTCACTGATTACGGCATCTTCAATCTAGCCTAGATTGACTAGGGTCATAAGAGCCTGAGTATGTAGGGGTTTGTCGTTCTGGCAGTCGAGAGTGCCATTGAAGATCGCCTAAATCAGGTCGATCGTTTGTTGGACAGTATCCGTGTCCCCCATTTATCTGAAGTAAAATAGATACAATGATAGAACCATTAATCGCAAACAGCGAAGGACCTTGGCCTTCAGGTCTGCTCCTTGTGAAGCGAAATTAGCTAGTTGACTCCGAAGGTATTCCGCCAAAACCAGATGAAGATCTTTGCGAGTAGGCGTGCTTTCTCTGAGAACACCTATAGCGACCAGAAGGATTTGGTGCTCGAGGAAGTTGTTGGGATGGGAGGTATCAGTTAAACTGCGTAGAGCGACCTGGAAGATTTCTGTGAGAGTTCCGTCTTGACGGCTGCAGTATTTATTGAGTAGTTTTGCTGCGTTCAGTCTTAAGTGCTCCTCAACTAACTCTTCGTCTTTGACTTGCGCCAATTATAAGACGCTCTCCAGATTATTCACGAACTCCTAGGGCTCATCTTCATAGTTTTCCAGTTCATTGGGCCCCAACTCGAAGAGAGGAAGAATAGTCTCAAACACGAGTTTTGTCCTCAGGTCGAAGAGGACTCCTGCCGTGTGGTCGAAGTCGAGAGCCAGTCTAACCAGCCTGATTACGTCGTCCAAGAGATCCAGAACTCCTCTTCCCATATCATAGAATTTAATATTTTTGGCGTTTCCTTGCTTGATGAGTTCTGCAGTTTGGTTCACGAACAACCTAATATATTAATTCAGATTGACAACGATTGGGAGGCTAATGGCATGTTGTTTCAGCTCGGATTGGGCTTTCCGGCAAGCCAACTCGAGACAGCAGATGCAGTTTGATTTGATTTCGTTGAGAACTTCTGACTCTTTGGCAGCCCCGATACTAAATATGGAAGGGTGTTGGTTGTTTTCGATCGTGAACGAAAGTGCATTTTCTAGGGTCAAAATGAGTGATGGACTGGAAAGGAGTCTGAGAATCGTCGGGTTGTCGCAGTTATCGATCTTTCGGAGACACAAGCGGACTGATTTCGCGAATTCCTTAAGCAGTTGAAGACTACATTATTATCGTTCCAGAAGATATCCACAATTCTGAAGGGAAAATACCTGCTCAGAGTAGCCTTTCCTTGAGTGCCCTTCAGAGTTCGAAAGAACAAGAGCAACAGATCTTCAAAAACAGCATCAACTAGTCCTTGGCTCAAATCTCTATCCAATAGGACTCTTAGTACAATGTTAACTGCTTCGCATTACGAAAAGCTCAAATCCTAGAGGCTCTTCTGAGCATTCAGTTGCATCACCACCCATTTGTTTAGCGTGTTGTTCAAATAGAGTGAGGCATCACGTTTGATAGCTTCAGCAATTGCTTTACTTGAGGAATGCTTGATATTGATTGGCACTTCTCTGGACACCAATACTTGGATGACAGCCAGGACCAGACTGTTGAGATTCTGCTCAGAAGGAGATTTGTTGTTAGTGAGATAATCAAGGACGTAGACGGTTAGATAGGTAGCGGCGGCAGTTCTTGTGGCAACTATACGAAGGATGATGGTGAAGATTTACGCTCGATTTGCTGGCTGACGATAAGGTGGGTAAGGGCCTCTGCGAAAGCTGGATGGGAGTGCATGGCCTTGATCTGTCTTTCGACTTGTTTGCGCTCGGCATTCTATTTGAGTGTATAGGTTTGCTTCAAGAGGTTGGCGAGAGTGTTGGGGTCTAGAGAGGCTTACATGTGGTGGGAGTGTCTAATTCGGATTGATATAAGTCCTATATTTAAGCAGTTAACACGAATATCTAAGGAAAGTAGAGGCGTTTAGTTTCTCGATGCATATACAATAGATCAGATGTGGGAAATCACCAGAAAAACTTGTCGTCGACCAGGGTATTCATAGCCAGGTTCCTCTTGGTTCTGAACTCCTGCAGGAGCCGCATAAACAGCATCCCAAAGATAAATGTCAGGAAAAGTGCATTGTAGGTGCTCTTCAACACCAAGAACCAGAAGTTGAAGAGGTTCATTTCCATCAGCAGCCAGTGCCATTCGTTGCCAATCAGGAATACGTTCGTGAAGCTACACTCAGGGTCTTTGAAGAACACAGGCAGCTTCACATAGAAAATCTGGCTAGGAGGACACTCGAAGATCTTGGAATACCAGGGTCTGCTAATGACTTGGGATTTGTTTCTGCGCACTTCTTCTAGGTACAGCCTGAAAGCATGGGTCATTCTTTTGTTATTAGCCTCTATGGCGTCGTAGTCACCGAGCTTGAGCTTTGGGACTGGTTGGTTGAAGAGGGAGTACATCATTTGGTTCTGAGTGATCATAGTCTTCAGCTGTTCAGTATACATTTCCTGGAACTCATACCTGAGCAACTTGGGAATCACGACTTCGAAGGTCTGAGTCTCCTCAGGATCAGTTTCGATGAGGCCTCTTGTTTTTCCATAATCTACATGAAGAAAGGGTTGAGTTTCTGGAGAAGTAAGTTACTTTGCGATTATTTTTAGAAAATTGACTCGATATAGTCAAGTGTGCCCTCTGCTTTGCCGAGGGGGTTCATCCCGTGGATGTAGTACCCGTGCAGGGTCTCGTCGAAGATGAACACCGACACATTAGCCAGACAGCAGAGATCCACGAAGTCTTCTTCAGGCAACGGAAACTGGATCCTGAACAGCCTCTTCAAGACTATACGCTCACATAGCATTACGAATTATGAAGGTGAAGGTGACTTACATATCTGTCCTAATGCGATCACAAAGAACAAGAAGGTGTTGATGAAGTAGCTGAGGATGTCGTTAGTAGTCTTGGTTGGACTTGTCAAGTCTGTATTCGGGACCATGTATTTCAGGTTCACCCAGTTGAGTCCTTCCAAGAAGAGGCCAACGAACAGCAGCGTGAACTCGAGACTAGTGACCCTTTTGACAGCCAGCTCATACATTTCGTTGACGATAAAGAGCTTACGCCAGATCGAGGTCTTTACCCTCTGCTGTTCCTAAGCGATGGGGAATTTCGCCTGCGTCAGAACAGGTCTTTCCCAATCAATGATGAAGAATTCTGTGTTCGTGATTTTCCAAGTTAGTTCCAAACAGCTTAGGATACTGAAAGCAAGAGTGATGTAGAATGTGACTTTAAAGGGTTCCACATCTACAAGTGTATTGCGGTTGAGTGAGGGATCAGGAATATAGTAGAACAGGGTCTTCTGCAGCTTGTAGAAACAGAAAGCGTACAATGATACTCCTGCCAACCAAATCCACAGCCCAATGCTCCAGCATCGGATAGCCATCCAGAAGGAATTCCAAAGAACCCTAAAACAGTAGGTGGTTTCGTACTGGCCTTGGGGGTTATAGGTTACATAGAGGTGCATCTTGTAAACGTACCAGATGAACACAACTACATTGAGTATAATGAAAGGAATGAGGCTGTTGCTGCTGTCTGAGTTTGGAGGAGAGGCGATGTTCTGGAGACTACCTGCAGTTTCGCTTGTTTAGCTTAGAGTGATGTAGGGAGTCAGAAGAGGAGGCTTGTACTGAAGGACAAGGGTAACATCGGGGTAGAAGAGTTAAGGGTCAGAAGGAGTTTCTAGAGTAGGTCTTGTGGTAAGATCACTTTTGATAGTGAACCTTTTGTAGTAAGTATTTTTGATGAGAACAGGGACTTCTGCGTATGTGCCGTTGGGGAGTTTGATGTATAAGTCATAGAAGTAGGGTTCTTCGGGATTGATAGAAATGGTGCAGGTCTGATATTTGCTGGACCCGAAACTCTGGAACCTCACTGAATCACCTGCTGATATATCGCAGAGGAATAACTCTTTATTGAGTGCCCTAAAATCCTTTTGGAAACCGTACTTGTCGAAGACTGCCAGGTAGAAGTCCAGTTTGTTTTTGAGAGTATCTGTGTTAGTGTACTAAGTGGTGGAAATGTAAATTCCCAACTCCTCCAGATTCAAACTGATTTTTTCCTGAGGTATGGGGATCAGGCTATTCTTAGAGTAGTTGGAGAGTAGTTGGCAGAATGCTCCGGAAGTTGCGTGTTATTCGGAAACACACATATTCAGCAACATTTGGCATGCCTCCTCTGAGTAATCCTGGCCGCATCCCGCCGAGGCTACTTTGTAGGCGTATTGCTAGAAAAATGAATTTACTGGGGTGTTCGAAATAGTCTTGTCTGAACACACTCCGTTGTACAGGAAAGTAGAACAGTAGCACGACTTGGTGGTAGAGTTGTAAGTGGACCCTCGAGGACATGGTAAACATTGGTCGCGGTCGGCGGAAGGGTAGGCTTCTCCATCACACGTGACCACAGATCCATTCGAGGTGCCATCATTGCTATAGGTGAGATACACTTTATTTTGGGCATTGATGTTTGAATTGGGTAGGCAGGAGTTGGATGCGAGGAAGCCTATACGCTCAGGATTCTTATAAGTACCCAGAGAGCAATTGCAGAATCCAGGAGAGGACGGGGCGGTATTGGCAGGACAGGATGCACAGGTGAAGCTGAGGTAGTCGAAGTAGGACGTAGAATTGCAGGATGAAAGACTATCGACGGGACTGACGAAGGTTACTATACAGGCCAGGAAGACAAGAATGACGACCATGAATTTTGAATATCGAGGCATGAGGAACGTATGTTTATAAAGTAATGTATGAGAAATTTAAAAATTAAGTTGCGAAATGGAAACCTCGAACTTACACATCGGTGTCTACCATATATTTACACATAACATAACATGACATTCGAAGGGCAGCAGTGGTTCGGACTGGCTCACTTCTTGCGGTCCACGAAGTTGAGGAACTGCACGGCCTGGTTTGAAGACCCACTGAACACATAAAAGAGTGTGAGTTCCAAAATGATGTGTCTTACGGTTGTAGTTTTGGAGGACTCGAGCCACTCGCAATGCCCGCCCTGCTGTGTCTCGACGTAGATACAACTGGAGTTCTGGATCCTTTCATCCTACCGAACTGTTTGCTACAAGATTAAAAGGTGGCATCTATTAGTGGGGAGTACTTACTAAGCCATGGGGTCTCTGAGGGAGTGGATGAACAAACACGGCTGCTTCAGAGACTTTATATAGTTAATGCTCGAATTCTCTTCTTTGAAGAGTTCCAGCTTTTTATCGTCTGTTATCCCGTACAGTACCTTGTCTACTTCGTACAATGTCCCTGCGGTCCCCTGCTTCTTCAGTCTTTTCTTTATGATGTCTTTCTCCAGGGTATGCCTCCAAGCCCAACCCTCAATCTTCTATGTCACTTTCAGATCCAAAGGATTAGCTATAGAGACCAGCCCATCAAAAATGTTGTTATTTTTTGCTGCGGTTTTGACCAACAAGTTAGCTCCGTACTCCATACCCAACCCATACACTTTGCTGTCCGGGTACTGGGATTTTACAAAGGCCACTGCTTCGACTAGCTTACTAGAGTCATGGAGATCTTCAGGCTGGAATGCAAGCACACGGAAGTCTTTCGAATAAGAAGAAAGGAGTCCTCTTTTGAGGATGCTGTCGAGTCCTTGGGAGCCTGCTACGAACAAAATTATTCTATTGGTTTATTTCTGAGTAAAGTCATCAAGCTAATTGGGGGTACATTGCTCATTTGGTGGTGCAGGGGAACTTCGTATAGGTTGTTGAAAGACTCGAAGGTCTCCAGTTTCACGTACGGCTCACCGATGAACAGACGCGTATACGCGTACTGCAGGAAGGCCGATGGCAGGAAGAACGTAGGAACGTAAGTGCCCTGCATGCCCAATAATGCTTACAAGCTGAAGAGGGATTTATGTGTTGAAGGGAATCATTACCCTCCGGAGCTCTCTGCAGGAGGCTATTATTTTAAGGTTTTCATCAGTGGGTTCGAAGGTGAAGTCCATGTCGTTGTTGAAGAATCGGGTGTAGATGAGGAGGACGGAGGAGCCCAGAAAGCCGTAGACGCTGAGCTTCTTGATAGAGGAAATGAAGGGAGCCCGAATGACATCGTCATTCTTATGGGGCTTGCCGGATTTCCTGAAGAGCCTGCTGAACATAATTGAGGTACAATCTTTGGTTCTGACAAGGGGTTGCTGAATTATAATTTAACAGCGAATCGTAATAGGCGTGTGGCATTATTAATTTTGATCGACAAAGCATACAAGTAGAACTGGACCATGATCAAACAAGAAGTCGACCTCGACATCGACCTCATAATCGCCAAACTCTTGACTGTCAAAGGAAGCAGACCTGGCAAAACTGTCAATCTCGAAGAAAAATAAATCAAGGGCCTCCTCACTCTCCTCAGACCCATCCTGCTCGAACAGCCGATGCTACTCGACCTCGCAGCACCTGTTAAGATCTGTGGAGACATCCATGGACAGTACTTTGACCTCCTCCGAATCATGGAACACTGCGGCTACCCTCCTGCAACTAACTACCTGTTCCTTGGTGACTACGTCGATCGTGGCAAACAAGGCATATAAACCTTTTGTCTACTCACAGCTTATAAAATTAAATATCCGGAAAATTTCTTTATGCTTCGTGGCAACCACGAGAGTGAAGAGGTCACTAAGTTCTATGGTTTCTACGACGAATGCAAGCGTAGATACAGTGTCAAACTATGGAAGGTGTTCGTTGACATCTTCAACTGCCTACCTGCCGCGGCTATCATCGAGGACAGGATACTCTGCATGCATGGCGGTTTGTCGCCCGAACTAGGCAAACTTGAGCATATCAACACTATCGAACGGCCTACCGAAATACCTGAGACTGGATTGTTGTGTGACCTGATGTGGTCAGACCCCAAAGAAGGCATCGAGGGTTGGGGTCAGAATGAAAGGGGTGTTTCATACACTTTTGGGGAGGATGTGGTGCGCTTTATAGTCGAGAAATTTAATCTAGATTTAGTTTGCCGTGCGCATCAAGTCGTTGAAGACGGCTATGAGTTTTTCGCAGGCAAGAAGCTAGTGACTCTATTTTCAGCGCCGAACTACATTGGGGAGTACGACAACAGTGGAGCAATTATGAACGTAAGCGAGAATCTGAGTTGTTCATTCCAGGTGCTGAAGCCGAAGGACCCCGAGGAGATGAAGACACTGATCGGACGGCCAGGGACTCCCAACTCGCGAAGGTCTTGAACCCGCCTGGGTTTATCTTTGGTTGTTAAGCTGGGCTCTATTCTTGGTATTTATTGATAGTTTTAATCTGAAACTTCCCCGTAGAAGCAGGCAGCCATAATATATTGATATACACAATATTTAAACACAAAACACAGGAAAATGGCAGAACCTGAGGTCCTCTACGGCATCGGCACCATCGATGAGATCAAGAAGAAAATGACTGGTAAGTACATCATCAAGCACACCGACTTGCCCCCCGAAATGAAGGCTGAACTCGCTGATGCCATCCAGACAGGAATAGAAAGCTTCGCTGCCGCCCCCAACATGGTCGAGGTAACCATTCTCCACTCCAAAACATAATCCTGGCAACCTGCAGCCCAAACGTAGTTAGCAACCAAAAGCATTAAATAATTCCTGGACAAGCGATACGGGCCCACCTGGCAGTGCATCATCGGGGAGGGTTTCGCTTATGACATCACGATCCAGTCAGGCACCTTCCTCTACATGTTCTACAACGGAGTCCTAGGCTGTCTAGTGTTCAAGACCTGATCCCGATCGTTTTGGCTATCCTTTTGATATGATTTTCGAAAATGACTGTGTTCTCTTAAACACTTCTTTTAACACTATGAATTCGATACAATTAAGGACAACGGCGCAGCATATGGAACCAGTGTCAGGGGCTGAAGCTACGAATTCAGCCTCGATGCAGCGTTGCTGACTTAGGTGGCTCGTTGATATTTATGGGATCCTCACCCTTCATAGGCTATCACAGTTTGAAGAAGTCTTTAGGTTTAGAAGTCAATATTTTTGTGGGGTAGAACGATGGTCTAATGACTATCAATTGGCATGCACATGAAATCTGGGTGAGCCAATTATAACTCCTCAGAGTCAACAATAAACTATGAAAACCCACTGACTTATAATAATAGCATAAAAATTATAGTCTGAGACTTTTGAAACTCTCCTTTAAATCCTGTTGCCCAGTAGGATAGATGGATCACAATAAAAGATAAGTCCTGCCATGATGCGAGGGGCAGATCTACATTCAACAAGTTAATAACAGCCAGAGTGCTGAAAAGATACCGAGAAAAACCATGAACTGCCCAGCAGGGGTGCCAGTCAGACAAGAATTGGGGTCGCAAAAGACTAACTTCAGAAAATAGGGTGAGAGCCGCAAGACTCGATCATTTAGCCGGCATCGAGTCACGAAGATCAGAGTTCCCTTGTATTCGGTCGAGTTGTTGAGAAAAGAGGAGGTCTTCACAAATTGCTGACTTGCCGCGTGATTCAAATTCTCTAGATTTCGGTGGTAATGATCGACTTGCCGGTTTTATATTTTGACCTGTCCTCAGCAGTAACGCCACACCAGAGATTGGTGAAACCTGAAGGAGAGTCTTTATGGCGACAATGAATTATCCTGATCGATTAACCCCATAATTGCTTACCCAAACCCCACCGGTCCTAAATCCAGTAGGAAATTATTAAACAATACTTCCAAAAATATACATAGTTGGAATCAGGAGTCTCACGATTTGAAGCTTAAAATGCGTAGATTAGCATCAGATTGTACAAACCCATGATAGATATTGATTAAACATACGTACCACCACCAGAGTCCACTCTAGACACGCTCGTTCGTTCTCGTTTTCCATGATAAGGCGCAAACACAGCAGGCTCATCAGCTCTCCTAACCCCGAAACCCTGTGCAGTCATACCGTCTTCCCCGCTCAGGTGCCAACAGCACCATATTCATGTACTCCTTGTTACGGTATTTTCGGATAACTTCCTGCTGCGACATTCGCCTATAGCTGATCAAGTCATGGCCAAACAATGCCTCGAAAAGAAGGATTCCGAAAGAGAAATTGTCCACTTTGCTTGTTGAACCTGCTTCTTGTTGTCTGCGCTCAGCCAGCTTTTTTTTAGAACAGTTCAGGAGCAGTATAAGGCATCGTGTAGCCGATCGAAAAGCCTGGCTAGAGCTTGACTGGGTCCCAAAGTTTGATATCGCCCATTATCAGTCCACCTCTGTCGACACCAGATTCCCCGAAGTCAGTCAACTTTGCTATGGCCCCTTTAGCGATGAGAGAGTTGTGGGGCTTAATGTCTCTATGGACAATACCAACATCCTTGAGAAAATTGATGCCAGCAACAATCTGGCTAGTGATGTTAAGCTTGGTGATTAAAGATTGGGACTTCTAATTCATGAGGGCATACAAGTCATAAGACCTATGAGTGTAATAGTCAAGAAGGATGTCATGTTTTAGGTTAAGTAGAGGAGCAACGTAGTAACGCGCTACGTTGCCGCTATAAAATGGCTTCAGGGTTTTTGCTACGTCTCTCTAGTACTGTACATGACTTTTGTCCAGGTCTCTTTAGGTGCCATTTGTCCCCAAGTCAGACTTCCTTGCAAATATCTTTAGATTTAGTTCCACATCCATCAGGTAGCGGTATTTGGCTACAGCTTTCGTGATCCTAGAGTACCCACCGTATCCGACGTCCTGCCAGCGCACACTATCCTAGCGTTATAATTCGACCTCCGAGAAAAGGTTGAGTCTCTCGGTCTTAGGGTTGGAACGATGAGGGAGTGGTGCCAAGTTGCAATACTCTCTGGAGATTAATTCCTTAGCCTTGATTTCGGGGATATGATTGAACTCTGGAGAGTAGCGTAACTAGGATAAGAGATGGCTTGCGGTTCTGAAGCACCCTTGGGTGAATAGATACTCCTCAACCCCACCGCACTTCCCTCTATTTTCTTGTTCTAGAATCTTCCTTTTTTATAACTCCCTCTCTTATCTTATGTCTTGATTCTTTTGGTAACGTATGAAACTATTCAACTTTATCGAATCTTCGGGTTTTAACTCTGGATATTGTAGTATTTGTTGGTTCACACCCCCAGAATCAATCGGCATTGCAGACTCTGAAGGCACCAAGTGTCTTAAAAGTCGTCGATCATCACCCATGAAACCTGCTTCGATGTCAGCTATCTTCATGACTCCCTCCATAAACTCGCATCGCTCTCGAGAGTTTCTAAGTGTCCTGACCCCCATCTCTATGGATTTTTAGATTTGAGGGATGAGTTACTATACACCTTCCGGCAACTATCCCAGGACATTTAGGAGTACAAGGAGATTGAAATTGAGGAGGTAAAGATTGGATTGGTGGACTCGGGTTAGTTATTGTTTGATTTCGCGCTATAACTCAACCGAGATTGGTGCGTCGGGATCGATATTTCGAATGTTCCAATTCCAGCTGATCTGGATTTTTAGAGATCCAGTTCGTGGGTTTAACAATATCTTGCCAAGTCGCAAGTGGGAGTTTAAGGCGTTAATGAACCGGCAGCCCAGCAGGATATGAGACTTGCTCTTTACTCGGAATGGGATATTGTTCTTTTGCAATGTGGTTGTCATTGTCACGAAGTTCTCGCGAGGATGCAGCATCCAAAGTACCTTGCACATTAGCGAAAACCCAAAACCGAACTATTCTGATAGGATGGGTTTTCCGAACCATCTGATCTCAAGGCTATTTTTCTTTTATTATGCGAAGAGAGTCCCAGGACCGTCTCTGAACTCGGCTGGGATATAGGGAAGGTTAGGACTGAATCTTTGTGTGCTATAAAGAGGTCTGGATTGGTGAGAGGAGGGAGTGGGATGACAAGGGGCGCGAGAGGGTTTTTCGGGGCGTGGATCCAGATTTTGAATGGGATGAAAAGTAATTTGGCAATGAAACAGCCACATGTGATCTTGTTATGACCTATTGTAGAATGGGTTAAGTCTTTTTGGGAATTTAGTTTGAAGGAGATCAACGAGTTAATTTTTGAGAGTAGGGCGAATGCCTATTAATAAGAATCGCTAAGACTGTAAATGGGGCACAAGTCCAACAAGTGAGTAGTCTCTCACAAACGAATAAAATCTTTAAGAAGATAATGGGTCTAATGATTGTTGGGGTGAGATAGGAGGGATTGGGGTACTTTCAATCGGGGGGTGCCGAGAAGAGGTTCGGGTGGGCGATGGTGGGGAAGGGGCGTGAAGACGGCTTGAGGAAATAAGTGATTCAGATGCGTGAAGGCGTTGGAAGTGGGAATCTGGATTGATGGTGGGTTGGGTGTAGTTATTTGGTTAGGGTATGGAGAAAATTGAGGAGGGGAAAACAAATAGAGTGATAGATAGATAATCGATTGGATAGCTTTAAATATTACGGAAACAGAGTAAAGATTGCAGAAAGAGGGAAGTCGGACGCATCTATTCTTAAATGGTCTAAAAATATTACTGGTGCAAGATTCAACAACCAGCCTCCACTCATTTAATCAATGCCCCGCCCCCCTATTTATGGCCAGACTTTCTTATTGACATATACTGCATACTAATCACCCATTTCTCCGAAAAATCCCAATAACTTTACTACATTGCTAATACATACTCTATTTTATTTCCTACACGACTTTTGTCGTCAATATCACCCACACCCATACTCTCCATTAAACTTCAAGCCTTAATTCCATTATAAATCCTATTCACAAATACACTCCATCACCTAGTCGCTGCCTCTGTTTTCCCCGCAGTGATTTCCTTGATCAACTGCATGGGCTCGCCTCGGTACCCTCCCATGCCCACGATCTGGCTGTGATCGTAGTCGAAGTTACAAACGTGATTACCCCATTCAACCTCCTCAGTCCTGAAAACTCCGTCATTGTCATCAACCACATGCCTGCGCGTTTTGTACATAAGATACTCGCAGGTAGACTTGTAGACTGGATTGCAAATACTGGGGTGAGTCTGTCCTCCAACAGAGTAATAGTTGACATTCTCGTTATTCAGAGCAACTGAGTTGAAGGCAGAAATATTTTCCGGTACCATTTATGTGAAAGCTCTGCTGCCTACTCCTATAGCACGCGTTACTAAGTTGATGGTGTGCGCATCCATTCCCTTCTTCTCGAAGGTGTCAGCCAAAAGCGAGCCTTTGTGGGGAGATGCAATAGTGATGAGAGTCTGAATATGTGGGGCAGCACCCATAGCCGAGATGGCGTACCTGGCATCAATACCGCTCAATGAGTAAGACACGAGATGGATTCGATCAGCTTTGAGGTTAGTAAGAAGTTTATTAAGGTTGTTCTTGAGGGATAGACTGCGGGTTTAGATGCTGCTGTCTTCGTCGACGATTGACAGGGAGGAGGTGCAGACCATATTTCTTGTTGAGTTGTCCAAAGGGCGAGAGTCCGAAGTGCTCATAGACTGATCTCCGGATGTTGAAGCTGAAGACGGTGGGTATTTTAGTTGGGTTGACCATTGCGCGATACAACTTCTAGTTGACTATGTTTAACTATTATACTTAGAAAAGACAATAGGAGTCGCAAAAGATGGTTAAAAAATGCATATCCTCGAAAGGCACAATAGACAGTTCATCAGGCGCTGAATTGTTTGATAGCAGCGAATAACTCATCTCTGCTTATCTGGCCATCTTTGTTGCGGTCGATGGTGTTGACGACCTTCATAATTTCTTCGTGGGTGGGGCTGCGGTTCTGGTTGGTGCAGAGGAAGACATCTTGGATGACCATTTTGGTTTACTCCACCGAGAGAAACCCATTGCGGTCGGTATCATACTGGATGAAGATCTGATCGACTGCCTTCCGAATTTCCTTCTACATGTAGACTACCGTTGAGTTGGAGAAAGGGAAAGAAATGATATCAGTAAAAGATATAATTCTGAATATTGATTGCTAATCCACAAGGCATGATGTATTATTTCATAGAAGCATTAAGGTCTATATAACGTATCTTCGGGTCTAGCACTGCATCATGGCCAGAATCACTGATACTCTCCAACTAGAGCGCATCTACTTTCGCAAGATGCACACGGGAGAGCTTCACGAACTCTCTCGCTTCAACCAAATCACCCACTAAATTCATCAGGCCAACAAACTCAAGTAGCCCATCACCAATCCTCCTTCCAATTTTTCTGACGATCTCGACCCTTTCGCTGACGATCCCTAATAAAACTTGTTCGACTCGGTGGCATACTCCAGCCTTCTCGGAAATAACAAAACTATCGACCGCTTTCAGAATCCCCTGTGTTCTGCACTAAAGAATATACACCGTTTATCGCTGGGTCTCTTCGTTCTAAACTGTTTCTTTATGGTCTTCAGTCTTTATCAAATTAGCAACACTTCTATGACGGTAACTGCGTCAAATATAGGATTAGCTGCTTATTGTGGATACGTGGTGTTCTGGTGCCGAGAGGCTGCCATCCATGATGTATCACCCGACAACTACAATGATGCAGCTCATCACCACTCAGACAGCCAACGCCTCATTTCAATATGTGTAGGACTATTTTGCTTGTACTTCCTACTGTCTCTGTTTTCAGTAGTGTCTGCATTTTGGGTATGCTGGATAGGAGTATACTCGTGCACGAATGTCTTTCTCCTGTGGAAGATTAAAATCTGGGGTTGGGGTTGGGTGGGTTGGGGTTGGGGTTGGGTTGGGGTTGGGGTTGGGGGTTGGGGTTGGGTGGGTTGGGGTTGGGGTGGGGTTGGGGTTGGGGTTGGGGTTGGGGTTGGGGTTGGGGTTGGGTTGGGGTTGGGGTTGGGGTTGGGGTTGGGTTGGGGTTGGGGTTGGGGTTGGGGTTGGGCTAAAAATAGTAGGACTGGCAGGAGTGATCACTGGACAACCTGGCCAACACCAAGATTGTCTGTAGACAAGCCATTGCTATTTTTATTTGTTCTCAATGATGTATCGCCCATTTTATTATCATTCAATAATTAACCTTTCTTATACAAACGAAATCCGTCAGTTTCTGAATATCTTCACGGGCAGGTTCACTGTCACCTTGAACCCATCCTTGAAAATCACCACCAGGTTCACCTCGAAGTCAACGCAGAAGTCTTTGTACCGCACCGAAGGGCACGAGAAGTATCGCGGGAATATCATGTAGATCGGGATCTCCATGTTCCGAGTCACATTCCCGTCACATATCTGGATCAGCTGGATCTCGGTCTTTTCAATAAATCGGCCACTGGAATTCTCGATCTTCTCGCATCTGAGCATCTGGAGATCAATCGACCTGATGGGAGTCTCAGCAATATCGACTTCAAGCCATCCATTGAAGTCATCAACGAACTGGCATGTTTCGCTGGTTACTTCTCCTTTGATTTTGAACTTGGGGATTTTGCTGGGATCACCTGCTATATCTGCAGAGGTTATCATGAAGGGTTTGGCCTTGGGAAACAGGAAATTGTCAATCGCTTCCCTGCCGGCCTGGTTCACTTGGACGTAGAATGGGATTTCATTTTTGAAGGTAACACCGTTATAGAGTTTGACATCCACGGTGACCTCGTAGTTGATGCTGATGTAGACGCCGATGTAGGTTTATAGCATTTTGAAGGCATTCTGCTCAAGCTTAAACTTGAAGAAGATCTTATCTCTAGAAGTGAGAGTTTTATTTTTGACAAGGTCCTTCTGGCCGTGGTCTATAAAGACCACTTTCTCGGCCTTAGCGAGGATGGCTTAGAGTTGTTTGTTGTTATTTCGGTTTTGAGTAGTGATGCCGCCATGCACTTTGATGTCAATTGAGTTGACATCGAGCTTGGTTTCGGAGCCATCAGCGTTGAAGAGAGTTATGTGTCCAGAGACGAACTCGTCGGGACGGTAGGTGGAGTTGTTCTTTTCGTACTTGATTTGAATCTCGTACTGGGGCTGTTCGGGCACGTTAGGCACCTTCTTGATTCCTGAAGCCATTGGCTTTATATCTCTGGGTATGCACAGTATTATAAAGTATAGGCATTGATAGATTAAACATGAGAAGGAAAAAGACATTCAATAGAAATGCTGAAGAGCCAAAGTCATCACAAACTCAACGTTGCTTCCGTTACTAGTAGCGAAAGCCTCTCTCTAGGAATAGGGAACCCAGGCAAAAGGGTTTTCAGAAGAGTCGCATTGTTCTTCACAGGCTTCCCAGTCTTACCAATAAACACGCTATCGTCTTATTCCTCTGCGTTACCATGTTCCACCGTGATCTAGTGATGCATTTCTCTTACATTCATTGGCACTTACTGTCCGCCTTCGTACTTGCTCTGCTCCACTCTCAAGAAGGTTTTTAATCACGACTGCAGTGCTATTCAGCTTGGCGTATCTGTTATAGAGCTGCTAGATAGTCATATACAAGGGATGTTCAGGCGGCAAAACGCTGATGGTATCGAATCTCATAGTGGGCTCGAGGTTGTTGCCGTCCTTAACGTAGCAGAACTCAGTATGCATGTGTAGTTCATGAATAGACTTGACGTGAACCTTGAAGGACTCGTCGGGGCTCTGGCTAATCCTATAGTATTCAATCCTCAGAGTGATGTCTGGCAGCTTAGTGTAGTCGCGCACATTGAGGTTGCCCTTTTTAACGAAGTCTTGGATAACATCAAGAGGCACGTCATCGTGCTGTTATTAGTACTGCTGGAGTTTGTTGAAGTAATAGTTCCTCCTGATTTCATCCATGAGTTGCCTATTGGTGTATTTGCAGCCTAAGTAGCCATTGATGCATGCCAGGATGAAGAAACCCAGGTTGTAAATGACCACGCATGCCAAACATATCCATCCAAATTTGTAGTACCAGTCTGTCCAGATCTCTGAGCCACTATCCATCACATTCACGATAATTATCATGATGAAAAAACAAAGAGCGAAAACTGTCAGAAGACACACTTCCAGAACTAGTCGATAGATGTTACGCCAGCTGCTCGCCGAAAGGCCATGTGATTATGAACCTCATCGTCTCTCCCAGTTGTAAAACGAACAGCGTGCCGATTTGTGCATAAACATTGTTGTAGAAGAGAGGGAAGACCATCATCATCAGTATTTTTTTGGCGTAAGAAAGGAAATGGTAGTTATAGGGCTTCACCCAACTTTTGACGAACCACCACTCATCAGTGTACGAATAGTGTTAGAATCGGATGTACTTGAGGATGGTCCCATAGTTCATCACATAGTAGTCATACTTACGGTCACCAATTTCCACCAGAGGATAGCCCATCAAGTCATAGTACCGGCGTGCTTAGAAGTAGAGCATGTAGATGTTGACAACTAGACACATAATGATGGAAATCCAGCGGTAGGCGTTGGAGGCATTGAAGTAGGTGAACTCGAAAAGGATAGTAAGGGTGAAGTAGAGGGTAGAAATCTCGTGCATGGAGTAGAGAGCAGTGATGGCAAAAGCATGGAAACGCTCCAGCTTTTTGTACTTCTTGGAGAGATGCCTGAGGCAAATTAGAGTGAGATAGGCACATAGGATGAGGATCATTTGCCAGTACGAGTCAAAAAGGAAGACAGATGTGAACCCTGTCCTCCTGAATCTGAATTCTGTGGGATTATTGGCCAATACTCTCCTGCCGTTATAATTCTTGGCAGCAGGCGAAAAGAACAGCTTGTCGTTGACTGAGTTTGCTTCCCAAACCGGCACATCGTAGAAAATCAGTGACGCAAACACTCTAACTCCTTAGTAAAGATTCTGGGGCAGGACAGTGTTAAACAGCAAGATACATGAAGTGATCTGAAGACTGTTCAGAAACAATAGGAAAAATCCACACTTCTTTAATTATTGCAGACCCGGCTTTGTAGTCACCGCGTTGAAACCAGTTGCTAACGTGCTCAGCTCATCTACAATCGAAGCGTCTGTGTCTGTCATCGACGGTGGGCCTCATAAAGGTCCATAGGGACGATTGCGAGATAGAATAGACTTCATCTTTGAATAGGTTGCCATACATCCCTTCGTGATTCTGGGCTGGAAGTCCCATAGTCTGGATAGTAACAGTCAAGTTGACAATAAACGCGAAGCCCTTCGGAACCATGGATATTCTATAGGAGGAACTGGAAGTAGGCGTATAGGTAACATCAAACAAACCGATCGTATAGAGGGAGTTGTCAAAAGAAAAGGGACTGGAAAGAAGCCATGTCGAAGGAAGAAAAGTTAATGTCTTTGGTAAAATTGAGATCGAAGTAGATTGGTCGAAGGCCTGCCGTACCAGCTGGTACGTACTCCGTCACTGTGAGCCCAATACACCAAGTCGTACAGTTTTCGCAAGTGTTGTTATAGATGTTGGCAACATATCCATCCGGACAGGTAGTATCACATATGCTATTGTAGAAGAAGAAGCCACTTTGGCATGCTGAACAAGGCGAAGGGAAAGCTGTACATTTAGTGCAAGAGTTATTGCAGAGAGTACATAGGCTAGTGCTGGTATCGGGAAAAAACCCATCTGGGCATACATTTAGACACGTAGTGCTCATGAAGAGGAAGTATCCTGTTGCGCAGACCGAACAGTTGGATTAGGTGACACTGCAAACAGTGCAGTTACTGTGGCACGGCAGACACATATTGGGGCCAGAATAGTAATAGGCAAAGGCGCAATCCACATCGCATGTAGTATTGGACAGCTTGTACTACGTGCCTGTTTAGTTAGCACAGCTCGTGCAGGTCGTATTAGTGATCCCATAGCACACAGCGCATGAAATGTCGCATATCTGAATAGAGATTATGACTTATGGTAAAAACCAGAGACAAGGATAGCTGCCGCTCACCTGTTTGCATATCGTCGCAAAAGCGTCTATAGTCAGGGTTGTGGCAGTGTGCGGGAGGTTACCAGTATCCATGGTTGCATAAACGGATACGGAGCTAGCTGCAGGGCCTTGGGTGCTTCCACAAGTTGCAGAGTAAGGAAGAGTGGTGTGAGTGGGGCTTGTTCCCGTATAAGTACGATTGATCACGAGAACAGAGTCGATCATAATACCGATGTATTGATTAGCATTCCAGTTTCCCGTGAAAAGTGCGGAGGCTCGAACCCGAACTCCATAGTGGACAGCCATCAGAATATTCGTGAATAAATTGACAGTGGTGCTGGGGACGGCTGATGAGAACCCACCAATAAGAGGGTCGGGAAAAAGAGTTCCACAGCCAGTGGAGTTGGTCGAGTTGGGGCTGATGTCCCCTGCGAGCCAACTGTAGACTTAGCCGTAGTAGGTGGTGTTGGGAGCACACTCACCCGCCAAGAGCAGATAATTGGTGGGACACGTTAAGCAGGTGGTGTTGGTAGTGCTCAAGCAGGTATTACAGGCTAAATTTACGCAGTAGTTGGCTGCGGATGTCAGATTGAGAATGAGGGTGAAGAGGACGAGAGAGAGAATTCTGTACTGCATGGATGGGAATGAAGTATATAAAGCAAAGGATAATAATACTCCCACGGATGGTATGGACTGATGGACAATGAATCAAGGGGAGACAAAGGCAGAAAATTTGAGTATGGATCAACGGTGAGGGTTAAAAAATGAATAGTACTTTTCTCTGCCTTCAGAAACTTCTCTCCGATTTATCGGGTGTTGGGACTGCCAAATGTCCCAAGGCTACAGCCTGTTAACCACAATCAAATACAGCAGCGATTGACACTGCAGCTAATAGAAAAGGAAGTAGACTCAACAATAAATCAAGATTCCCAGAACAGACTCTCCCTCGAAAATTACTTAACTCTATTATAATATCGTTCCCGTATTATCATTAATCCAATAATTGGTATTTTTCTTTCAACAACCACAATGGCCAAAAAAACTAAATCCAAGGCACGTCTCGACAAGTTCTACAGGTACGCCAAAGAACAAGGCTACCGCTCCCGTGCCTCTTTCAAGCTCATCCAGCTCAATAATAAGTACAACTTCCTCAGCAGCAGCCGTGCACTCGTCGATCTCTGTGCTGCTCCCGGAGGCTGGCTCCAGGTCGCTGAAAAGTTCATGCCTATGGGAACCATCAAAATTGGTATAGATCTCGACCCTATCAAGCGAATCCCCGGCGTCAAGACCTTCCAGGAAGATATCACCACCCAAAAGTGCATCGATATCCTGAAGAAAGAACTCGGAGGAGAAAAAGCAGATGTTTTCCTGAATGACGGAGCTCCCAATGTCGGAGCCAACTGGAGCAAGGATGCACACAACCAGAGCGAGCTTGTCCTGAGTGCTTTGAAACTCACAACCATGTTCCTGCGAGAGGGAGGCTACTTTGTCACCAAGGTCTTCAGATCTACCGACTTCAACTCCCTCCTCTGGGTGTTCAACAAGTTCTTCAGGAAGGTCGAGGTCACTAAACCCCAGGCTTCCAGATTCACTTCTGCTGAAATCTTTGTGGTTTGCGTGGGCTTTCTTGCTCCTACTTTCATCGATGAAAAGCTCTTCGACCCTAAGGAAGTATTCAAGACAACCGAAAGAGATCATGCCGAACTCCAGCTGCAAAAAGAAATCACAAGTCTCGACAAGCTTATGGAGAAGCGTAGACACAGAGGAGGTTATGCTGATGACGCCCCCATGCATTTGTACAAGGAAATCAACCTCACCAACTTCATCGATGCTGATAATCCTTTCCCCATCTTTATGGAGTACAACAAGATGGTGGTTACTCAGGAAGAAAAGGACAAATTCTTCGGACTTGCCAAGTTACCTGAAGACTTTGACCAGTTGGTGGAGGATCTGAAAGTGTTGGGAAAGCGTGATGTCTCGATCTTGCTGAAATGGAGAGGTAAGGTCAAACAGGCTCTCTATAAAGATGCGCATAAGCCAAAGAATAGAGATAGGAAGAATAAGGAAGTCGATTCAGAAGATGAGTTAGAGAGAGAGTTACTTGAAAAGCATCGTAAAGAACACAAGGACCTCAGGAAGGAAAAGGAGAAGGAAGACCAGCAGATTCTGATGAGCAAGGGTATTATTGAAGGCCATGTCCATGATGACCAGATGAGCGAGTCCTTCGGTGATATCTTGGACGAGCACGATATCGAGTAGCTTGGATATGAGTCAGTGTCCGAGGAAAACGATAAGCTCAACAAACCTGAGAAGAAGATTGCTTACCAGACGGCGGAACAGTTAGAAGAGGGACTCGAGAATATGTACGAAGCACGCAAGGCCAAAATCGCCGCAAAGACCAAACAGATCCAGAAGGTCAGGGCCGAGAAGAAAGGAAAGGCCAGGGAGCGGGACATCAAGGAGGACAAGTTCAAAGCCAGGAGGATGGAAGAAGAACCTGAGCCTGACTTGCGCAACCTCGCCAAAGACCACATTCTTGATGGTCAGATCCTAGAGGAAGACACTAAACTGAAGTTCAAGAACCCCTTGGCCACGAGAATAGATGACGAGGACATCTATGTCACTGATTCAGAGGGTGAGGATAAGTATGAGGGCGTCGAGGTGGACCCGGACGAAAGGGTGCCTGGCGAAGTTGAAGATGATGATACGTACAAGATCCATAAACCTCAAACTGATATGGAGAAAAGAAGAAAAATGCTGAAGAAGAAAGCAAAGAAAGATCAGAAAACCACAGGTGCGGAACAAAAAGAGACAACAATCGAAGTGGTACCTACACCCAAGACTATGGAGGACTACGACATCGATGCTCTCGCAGAAACACTGGCCATCGGAAAGAAGATGATCCGAGGCAGACTCCGCGAGAACATCATCGACAAGTCCTACAACAGGTACAATTTCGAGAATGAAGAAGAACTCCCCAAATGGTTCTTGGAGGACGAGAGTAAGCATAACTACAAGTCCATGCCAATTACGAAGGAAGAGTATCAACAGGAGAAGAACAGACTCTTGGCAATCAACGCTAGGGCTCCCAAGAAGGTGTTGGAAGCACAGTGTAGGAAGAAGATGAAACTGATGCGAAAGCTGCGTAAGACCAAGCAGAGAGCAGAGAAGATCATGGAGCAAGAAGGAGTGGCAGAGTACCATAAGATGAAGGAGGTGAACAAGATCTACCAAAAAGAGTTCAGAGAACACAAGAAAGAGAAGAAGTACGTGGTGTCAAAGAACGGCAAAGCAGCAGGCGGCAAGGACTCGAGGAACGTCAAGCACGTGGACTCGAGGATGAAGAAGGACAAACGGCAGCTGACGAAGCGCATCAAGAAGACTAAACACGTGCACAGAAAGGATAAGAAAAAGGCTAGGTTCTGAGAATGATTGAGTTTGCCGAGGTGTATACGTATTATAGCTCTGCTCTTCCAGCTTCCAAGTTAGTATTTTTTATTCCGTCTGTTTCTGTAGGGAGTCTAACCTGATTAGCGAGTATAAATATTTTTGCTTTAGCACCTGCCGTCCTCACGAATACCGCCGACTCCCACATGGCCCGAAAGCTCTTACTCGAAAAAGACTCCTCCTTCATATAACCATAACAGGCCTCCTTCTACAAAATCCACGACGAACCTATCCGCAGTCGATACATCAAAAGACGCACACAAAGTCTCCACGCTCAGGAGCGCCAATAAAAAATCACAGCAGACCCGCAACCCTTTAGTCTCTTCTTTAAGCCAAGTTCTACGACTCGTAATGAGCTGAAAACCAAAATCAAGACATTCCTGAGCACAACGGGAATGGCAAAAACTAGGCATGAAGGTCTACAGAAGACAAGTCTCAGCCAGACGAACAACCGACGCAATAGCCGAACATAGCGAACACAGACTTAGGGCAGCGGTATCCATGCGGCACTGGGAGAGTTTATAATGAGCTTCAAACCAGCCAAAGCGGAAATCTACGACTGTAATGCTGTTAGCCCGCTCTTATTTTTATTATTTGAAGGTATTGTGGGAATGGTGTAGAAGTGGAATCATTCTACCGGCAGCTGCCCAACATCTACAGCGACAGGAACGCGACCACACTCCAGGCCGGCGCCCACAAGCTCACGCCTTAGAACATTGGCACTCTCCGCAGGTTCAGGAAGTAATCATCCTTTTGCAGGGCTGTTAACTTGAGAGTAGAATGTTGTAGGAGAAGAAGAAACGCATTCCCAGAGCTGTAATAGCCGTACTCAACGAACCCTCTTTCTGACCTCTACTCCCTCTCGATCAAGAATTAGATTTTATTTCAGTTATTTCTCCTCACATCTCTTTTCTGCCTTGCTCAGGTTCAAATCAGTCCTTCCGTTGTTGGATGCAGCAGCTAAAATGTAGCCTGTTTAATACATACATCAATATAAATCTACAATATCCCATGGAGACCAAGGAGTTCAGATTAGGGCCTGTTGAGATCACCCGCAGACAGCCGGCCAAGCGAATTGGCATCGACGTCGCCAACTATTTCAGATGCGGTAGCGAACTCGTCGAACTCTACTTCCTCGCCCACTTCAGTGAGGAACTCCCCGACAACATCATACTCAAACAGCAGCTCAAGCAATACGTCGAGGCATGCAAAGCTAGAAGTGTGCAGCCTAAAGCTGAAGCCAAAACCCAAGAACTGCAGAAGTTCTATTCGTTGAAACGACAGACCGATGATCTAATTATGCAGAAAGAAGTGGATCTGCGCATTTGCCAGCATATTTAGAGCATTCTCTCCAGCAACCAGCAGTCCATCACCCAGCAGTATGAAGAAGCTAAAACTAATAATGTGGGGGCGTAGTAACAGTTCCAAGCAGCCGTCACAAAGCTAGACTCAATAGCACAGTCCATCAAATCAGAGTGCGCGAAGGTGAACTAGAAGGGACTAGAGAAGATTGAATTTAAAGACAAGAATTAGATGTTTAAAAGGCTGGAGGCCCAACTCTGGCAGGTCCGAGATGAGTGTTCACATAGAGAGAAGGATTTTGAGGAAGAAAAAAAGAGGTTCAGACAGATCACTCTGCGCAAAGCGAGGCTGAACAGAAGATTGCTGGACAAAAAGATCCTCTAAGAGAACATCCAGTACTTGTAAAGACAAGCCAAATAACCCACTGGGATCTCGGCCATCTCCAAATCAGGCATGGCAAAGGATTCGTCAGTGAAAGAGTAAGCCCCTAGCAAGAAGTACATCGTGGAAGTAAAGAAATCTGAAGACCCTCGTTAGAAGAAGCTATTATTGGTTTTCTTCGGGCTGTGGTTCTTGATTGCCCTGTACAAACTGTATCTCAGACGATGATAATAGGTTTTTGGGATAATGATCTTTATCTATTGTATCAAATTCTGTTTTTTGCTTACGATTGATCGATCGACCATAAGTAATCATCACATCTCATAATCTGGCGTACAGTTCGTCCAGATGCTTTCGAATGGCGTCTCCTGATGCCCCAGGTTTGCCCAGTCCTTCGTGGAACTTCAGCACCTGGTTGAAGCTGGGGTCTTGTTTGATCAGTTTGTTGATGTAGCCACTCAATTCTTCCTGGTGTTTTTTCGACAAACACTCCTGCAGACGCAGAACCCGGATGAACTCGACGCATACCTCCGGGTTCAGGATGTGGATGGTGTTCCACAAGAGGGACTGTTCGGTGGAGTTGAACTGGCGTTTATGGTAGAAATGGCACCGCTCGAACATTTTGGTCTGCAAGGGTACAGGAATCTTGAGTTGCTGCATTGCCTTGGTGATGATGACTATTTTATCGACAGGGATGAACTCATCCTTGCCAAGACACTCTTCGAAGGCTCCAACCAGAATCTACAGTCATCGTATGAAAATGGGTTTGAATTACCTATTTGGAGGGAACTCCAGTTTTGACAGACTGGCTTTGAAGCTATTCGAAGAAGCGTTGCAAGTATTTGTTGATATTCTCCGATGACTCAGAAATGCGATTCACTACACGTTTAATCCAATCATGTGAGTTAGTTGTGGGTTATTACTGAATTTGGTGGCCCAGGTGCCCAGCTAGGCGCTGCACACACTATATCGCTTAGGTTTCTCTGCTTCCGGAATGATATTGTTTTTGGTTGGGGCCTCCTGAATAGGCTCTACTGGCTTCGACCAAACTGCTATCGATGGCTTCTACACGTACACAGTCTTGCTATCCATAAATGCTACAGGGCTAGGTGGCTTATTCAGTTTCTCTTTGACTGGAGGTTCTTCTGGTTTTTGGAGGGGGTCCTGGGGATTGTTGTTCTACTGCTTGGCCCTGTATTTGGGTTTGTCCTTAGGCTGCTTGTCGGCATCCTGCACCTCTTCTTTTGCTGGCGCAGGAGGTCGCAAGAAGAGCCTCTTCTACTCTTCGGGCATTGCTATGATCTTCTCATAAAGTACCACACATATGTAAGCATCCAGGGCGGCATAGTGAATCTGCGTGAAGCTCAGAGGAATTCGCTCCCAGTTAGACATCGTCTATCCTTTACACAATGTTTTACCCAACACTTTTTCGCATACTCTTTTGAGACCCATGCCATTCCCAAACTAGACGTTGACTGGCCGGTTAGCAGGCAACCTCAGTCTCAAGTGATTGTTGATGAGCCTGATGTCCTGCTATATACCCAATCCTACTATGAGGATCCTCTCGTCCATGAAAAGTCTGCGGAGGGTGAAGCCGAATGCCTCCCTGACTTTTTTAGACTTATTGACCATGTGGAAGAGATAGATGCTTTTGCGGGTGGCAATCTGGATCAGAGCGAGAGAGTTTCTCCTGCGGAAGAACCACTCGCAATCGACGCCCAGCACCTTCTCGCGAAAGCATTCAGACTCAAAAGCTTCAATCTAGGGGAGGGAGCTGATGAGGATGACTGAAGATGAGGAGAAGCCAAATTCAGGGAGGGAGATGGCTGTGGGATGGTGAGGCCCAAAGTAGTCGGCAGGAGCAGGGTAGTCGACGAGGGCGTGGGTGAGGAATTAGGGCTTGAGTTGCATGGGCGACTTTATCTGCCTGGTGGGAGCGGGTCAAGAGTATTTTGGGTAGATCAGGACTAGGTATATTGCTAATAGGAACCAATATCTTTTGTAATATCGGTTTTGCTGGAAAGAATGAAACAAAATTGAAGAGCAATAGACTTTTAGCACTGCTTCTCTCAGGGGCAGCCAGCCCTAAGTCCTCAGCTTACCGCAAGGCTAGGGCTTGCTAGCGACAAATTCTGAGCGAAGCAGCCTGAAAGAAAGACTAGGTTTGGAAGTATGGTCGGGAGGGAAGAGAGAGATAGAGAATGACGACAACGACAAAATAGGAAAAAATATCAACCCATTTTTGGTGGAACTAAGTAGGCAAATGTTCAGTGTTTTCTATTTCTGTTAGACTAGCAAATATAGTGATTATTGTGTAACATTTTTAAACTAGTCTCGCACTTGACATCCCAATCTGATGCACCGAAAGGTCATCAGTCAATGTATGGTCCGTCAACTTAGTAGTTTTGGTAGTTTTTGAAATGGGCCACGGGGTCGCCACTCGGCAACCACAACATAACTCCGGGGCAGTCTAAGACCGGTTCGGGAGTGCGGGGGAACAGCAGATGATAGGCAGCCGGGACGGGATTGGGGGGGAGTGACTGGACACGAATTAAAGCAGAAGGCAGTTCTGCAAATTTTCCAGTTTTCCTAAAATGATAATGAGATTCTCTAGTTTTTCGTGACCCTAAATCGGAATGCAACCCACATTTGAATCAGCTGCAGCCCCTTAAATTTAAAAAAATATGATCAGGATTTTTTAAATTTAATCCCCTCCCAACAACATCCCTGCCCTGTCCTTCTCCCAGCCAATTAGCCACATTTGGCCCATCTTTCCACCTCCCCTGCTTCTCGCTCTGGCTCCCCCCCAAAATCCGGCAACTACCTGAAAACTTCCTGAAAAAATCTCGAACACTCTCCTGAAATGTTACACTCATGCCTCCTCCTCGCGCCCCTCCGGCTGTTCCCAACCCTATTAATACCAATTTCTGATCGTACTTTTTCACATAATAATTAAATAGCTTCCCTTTCCCTCTACTCTTTCCCTCGCCCAACCTCTACCTCTCTCTCTCTCCTTTTTCTACAATCCTCCTCTGTCTCTCTTTGATCCTTACTCCCAATCCAACTCTTCTTCCATGTACACTGATATCAACGTCGCACAGTCCCAATTCTACCTCAACGAACGAATCAATGAAATCAACGCCCTTCTCCAGAACAACTTCTACGTCATCGCTGATCTCGAAAAGGTAACCCACTCCCCATTAACACCACTCCTTTCACACCATTCATATGGAGCTTTAGAGAATCAACAGCCTAGTTGAGATGAATTAAAGGATCGCCAAAGAACTGCTTTCAAGCCACGCTCCAATCCTCAAAATCCAGCCTATGGTCGAGACTTCTCCTCCCGAAGAGCGCATCATCGAAAGGATCTTCCTCAAGAAGGAATACAAATACTCCCTGGCCCTGAAGAACTGCTTCAAAGCCCCACTCTATAAAGACCGAAACTTTAACATCCACATTGCTCTGTACGACCACAGCCGCAACCAAGTCGTCAACCGTAACTATTCCACCTCTAATTTTCTCTTAACAACTCAGGCAACAGCATTCCTCTCAAAATCTCAGTGTATACCGCCTCCGAAGATCCCTAGAATATCGAGTTTAACAAACAAGGCTTGCCCATCATGAAAGGCAACCAGAGTGTGGACCTCACCCAGGGCCACGCATCTTTCCAGAAAATCTCAATCCGGGAGGTGTCTAGCAAATTCGAACGGGGACTAGTGAACATCGTGGTGAGCGTGAAGGCGCCGCCATTCGACAAGAACGACGACATCGACTACCGGAGCATCCGTCCTTTGGTGATAAAGGACGTGACGATCCGTGCGAAGAAAGTGTGAAAGTGTGGGTGTGTGATGAATGAATCTAAGTACTTCTGTTAATTATTTTTCTTTGGAGTGTATATTTTTAGGTAGGGGATAAGTGTAACAATGCGATAGTTTTAGGGGAAATAGGGAATGAGGCATGTGTTAATTTTGGGAGTAGTGTTTAATTTGGGCATACTCTTGATCACATAATTGTAAAAAAATAGGAGTTTACCCCGAAACAATCCCCATACCCAGTGCTAACTCTAATTCTTATTTTACCCTCACTCGCTCCCTTATCGACTGATAGCCTTCCAATTTATATTTCCTATACAGAAAATATATCCCTGCTTATAATACCATTCCACATACATCTACACTCATTCACCATTCTTGTTCACTCACTCCACTCACTCCCTCGCAGCCTCACACACTCTCTCAGCAACTCCCCCACGTCGTTCCCGTGCGCCCTCCACCTCTCCCCCAGTTCTTCCTACACCTGCACCCCGAACTCGTGCAGATACGCCACCTTGCTCTCTACCTTGTGGATCATGAAGTCCAAAAGCAACCGCCCCATCTTGTCCATCTTCGCGTCCTTCTTAGCTGCCAAATACTTAACACGGTCTTTGGCAGCCTCCATTATGCTGTGCACCTATGGGTCCTTTTGTTGATCGTGTTTATAGTGGTAGTTGAGAACAGCGACTCCGGCTTGGATGGGGTTGTGGATGTCTTCAAATATGTTTGGGGGATGGGCGAGGAAAGGTTTCTGGGTTCTAGTGTCTTAGCCATTCTCAAAGATCGAGAAGCTGGACACTTTCTGGAGGGGCAGCCGCAAAAAGTGGGTTATTATTTTTTAGGGGGTTTTGTCTAAAGGTTTAAAGAAACGATTGGTTACTTGGAAAGGCCTTGGCGATCTCTGTCCAGTTCTCTAGATTCTTGTGCTTTTGTACCAGCTCGAGCAGGCTCAGAGTCTCTTCCTCCGTCCACTACTCAGCCTCCCGTAGCTTATCCGAAGTGTTGATTCGTACGAAATCTTCGCTCGCCATGAACTCTGGATACCGCTTTTCCTAGAAACACTAGTAGCAGACTACGAAAGGCGAGTGCAGTTGCTCGTAAACAAAGACTAAATGCTCCTTGTTCGAACACACGTGACACTCCACAGCCTTCTATCTCCGGATCACTGCTGACCCTCGCGGCTCCTTCATCTGGAAGTTGATCAGACCCCAGTGCTCCAGCAACGCGTGCACCCGCAAGATCGAACAGGTATCACCCATCAGTACTCGGCAACAGGCTGATGCACTCAGATATATCTTGGGCGATGTCCTCCACATCGCGATCATCGTATTCCTATAGTACATATACAATTTCTAGCTTTTCTCGAAGACCGATCGATTGGAACTGCACTTCTTCGCTACGAAGAACTCAGGCAGGGCTTCTCTTTCGACTTGATTGATCGTGTTAATATCGAACCAAGCAGTCGATAGAGGAATTGTTAGGTGGGCTGGTCTCTGATACAGCATTGCTTCTTGCGCCTTGCGATACAAGTCATCAGGCTTCATTTCTTGCCCATACTTGCGATCTAGTTCCGCCATCTCATTCTGACTTATTCTGGCTACGACATAATGCAAAGGGAAGAGTTGGGTTGGGGTTATTAGCGAAGGCAAATTGGTGATAGAATGCAGGCGACAGGGTTGAAGGTTGAGAGTTAGAGGGAAAATAGTTTTTACTTCGGGGACCAGGACGTGCTCCAGGCCTTCTACCAGGTCCAGTGTAAGGGGCGCGGATAGGCGGGACCTCGAAGTCGAGAACCTAGTAACCGCTGGGAGTGACGGAGAGATTGATTATGAATTGGGAAGATGTAGAGGCCCTGTTCATGTTTAAAATAAAAGGGTATTATAAGGAGGAAAGTGGACTCCGTAAATCGCAGTCACTAGGAGGGTTGGGGAATACTGGCATATAAGGCAGTCAAAACAACAGATTCTGCTTTAGACATAAGGTTATATGCTAGTGGAAGGCAGAATCTGTGGATATGGTGAGGATTGTCTTGTGGACTTAGAGGAGAAGGGTCTGGATCAGGGTAAAGAATAGTTTGGGGCACTGCTGCATGAGATATTTCGCCGGAATTTAGACGGGAACCCGAAAGAGTGCAAATATCCAAGACAGTACAAAGTATTTCCCTCCGGTGAGAAGATATGGGGATTAGTTATACATCCGAATGTGGGTGTCCCAAATGCAATAAGAAAACGGTCAGAAGGTACTATTTTTGTAAAACTCAACCGCCAATAAATTTAAATGTTCCAGTCCCTGCTCCCCAATGGCATTAAAAATATTTCCCTGGTGTTCTCTTAAATGCACCTCGGCAGTTCTCAACGCCCGTAATCCAATTCATAACACTCCTTTTCTCAATTATCCCTCCCTGTCTTCCCATTCTTATACCCACTGACTCCTTACTTACTCTCCCATGAACTACATGCTCAATGCAGTGCCTACACATGTAGACTATCACTCCCAGGCACAGACACTCAAAATACAGCTACGCCATTTGCAATCCACCAACCAAATACTCCGATAAAGGCTCAATCTCCTTGCTCTCTATCCAAATACCCAACAACCTCCCAGGCCCGATCGCCAGCTCAAAACTCAACCTACAGTACAAATCGTGGTTCAGCCATTTTCTAATCCTACACAGAAAATCTCATGGAATCCCTCAACCTTAAAGGAAGCCCCCGCTTCACCCATTGCTTGCCGCTCAGGCTCTTCTAAAAAGTATAATTTCAGGTCGGAATGTGATCGACACTAATAGAGCCATTCCCCAGGTTACAATACTCCCACAAACCATTGTAACGAACTTCAAAAGCGCTGGAGTACGACTACTGTCGACAGCGAACTTGCATAAAGAATCACGGACTGCCTTTAAAAATGCATCGACAGACGCCGTAGAGCTGTGAAGCGTAGCCAGACTCATGCGAATTACAACAAACTCCAGGATATTCTGTCGAGACTGGAAGGAGAGTACCATACTGTTGTTTCTCATGCGCAAGTATGCGAGTAGACTCTTAACCAAATCCACAGAATTCTTGAACCAACAGACCCATGCCCATTTATTCTGTATGGCACCTCGAAGAACGCCCTGGAGGATGATCTGGAAGAACTGATGATATTGCTTGATGAGCAGTCTAAGGAGTTGCTGGGTCTTCAGGAGACTAAAGTTAAACAAGAATAGGAAATTAAAAAGATCAGACGGGATGTGGGAAGAGCCTGCAATAAACTTGCTATCTTCACACACAGCAACTCTAAACTAATTCTCTAACAAGTTAAACTCACGGTCCAACGGTTAGTGCCAGATAAAACTCCAAACGCCTCCTTCCCCAAAAATTCATGTCTCGAGATCATCGACGAGGACCTCGATCGTACATAGGCAAGGGTAGAAAAATCAATTAACTCTTGGAACGAGAAGGATGAACAACAGTATTCAGGAGAACGTCAGATGGCTAGCTCTAGAGCACTTTCGGATCAGAACGCTACCAAGGATAAAGCGGAGGATTCAGGCCCAAAGTCTAAGCATTGGTTTTTCCGAAACATACTTTGAGAGAAGTAGCCCGAGAGCGTGGGTCCTGGAAACACAAGTCAGGGTTCCATAAAGATCAATTAAGATCCATGTTCTACAGTCCCTCAATACTAAGCTTAATAATAGGTTTTCATTGATTGTAGTAGGCGATTAAATCGGATGATGCATACAATTTAATATCTCTTGTTTTTTTTTGATATTTTTACTATATATCATCTCTCATATAACTCCATATTGATTGGATTCTCCACTACTGCAAAATTCTAGCCACTGTCCTCCAGACGCGATTCGGTGTTCACCATTGGGTTTAGGTTCGACACACGTGACGAGGAAGAGGATTTTCGGAATCTCTTCAGGCACTTTCGGCAGATCTCGTATCCCAAGCACATCGTGCTCATCACGATACTCGAGTAGATGGCTCCAATCTCGATGTAAACAGGCATCGAGATCAACATCTTCTCGTCTACTGGTGTGGTAGACTTCATGGACCGATAATAAGTTGTCACCGTGAGCACCACCAGACTTGCGCCCTGCATCCATAGTGTCCTGTAATTTTGGTAACCCTTTTTGAAAGGTAAGTTCACTAGCTGAAACATCAAGAAGGCCATCCCTAAGGACATGTTGACCATAGTCGCACTCTCTCGCTAATTGTTCATGCTCATGCTTAAACCCAGCACAAATCTGTAAAGGATGCTGGCTGTGAAATACGATTTAGAGGCTAAATCAGGCTTAAGATAGGTTTGGAACTCCCCGAACTCTTTCTAATCTGTCAAATGCAGTGCTAAGATTGCTCCTAGAGGCACTAATCCGGAGAGGCTGGCAGCTATAGTATTGAAAGTGAAGTGATCATTGAAGTTTTTGGAGTAAGCGAATTGGAGTCCCATACTATAAGCCATGTTATAGCTGTTGAACATGATCAGCATGAGCAAGTACTCTTTCAGCAGGTGCTTGCCAATCAACTTGGCTGGACTGCACGATTTGGGCAGAACCGAGCCGATAACAAACAACAAGGCTCCTGCGATTGCTACAACTAGCATGGGGGCACACATGTAGTTGAAATTGTTGAGGAAGAGAGATCTATACTGGATAGACGTCACTCTCACGGGAACTTTATTCAGGTCCTTGAAAAACTCAGAATTGAAACCATTGACTAGTTTCAACTTCATGAGAGGTGTCAGGAGATGTTGGATGTTATCCATGTTAGAGAGTGAGAAGAAGGCTACCTGAAGGACTCCAAACAACTACACTCCTACAATCTTATCGCAGAACATGCCGATGAAAGTAACTCCGTAACTGGAGTAGAGAGCCGACTTGAAAATAAAATCCATAGCCTTGGTAGTCTCGAAGGAAGACTGCTCATAGTAGATAGCAGGAAGGTTGTTGGAGCTTCTAATTCCGAAAGTTATTGTCGATGGCGGAGAGGCGTAGAAGTTGATATTGAGTGCAGGGTTCAGGACGAATGTAGCGTTAAGATCTTCTAAGGTGGAGTTGAAGTCGTAGGTGATTATCAGAACACCATCCAGGTAAGTGAAAACTGGATTGTATAAAGGCACATTCGAGGAAATGATCTCCGAGAAGTTCAACTTGTCCAAGGTCTTGAGGTTGGGAGCTAGGACAATAGTGAAGGAGAGTTGGTTGCTGTCGGGTAGCTTCAGTACATCCTAGATTACCATGCTGATGGCTCCATTGTAACTGCAGAAAGATGTTCCAGATACGTTTTGACAGATGAAACCTGTCTCTATAGTGTTACATACCGAATTGCATCCGTCTCCATTCTCTGTGTTGCTATCGTCGCATATCTCAGGACTAATCAGGATGCCGTCGCCACAAACAACGAAACAGACACCATTGGCATCCCTAGCATACCCATCACAGTTACACGAATCTATGCATCTCATGCAAACCATACCCTCGAGCGAGTAGTCTGGTTCACAGATGCAGAGCGTGTCATCCAGGAGGAAATGATCGGCCAGAGTGCATGAAGTGCATGTATTTGCATCAAGACAGAAATCACATCCGGGGGAAACATCGAGACAGGATATGCAAATGTTGGAGCTATTGTAATAGGCAGGCATGCATTCGCAAGAACCACCGCCTATCTGCATATGAAGAACAACACTGCAGTTTAGGCAAATTGAGGTGCTCTGGCACTCAATACAACCGACCATGTAGTTGGTGCAAGGCTTGCATAAGGCTAATTCCAAAACGTAGCCAATTTTACATATACACTCCCCGTTTGATAAATTGTAATTGCCAACAGCATCACAGAGAGTGCAGTTGGTACTATTGCATGCTTTGCAGGCATAGAACTTAGTGTTGCATCCCTGACAGGTGATGGTATTGTTGAAGTAGTCACTCGCACAGACGCAAACCCCGCCGACAGGGGCGAATCCTAACTCACATGTCAGACAGGCAAGGACAGTACAATTCGCACAATTACTATATAGCATTTTGCAGTTGTTGCACACGCCTGAAGTTAAGTTCAGATAAGTCCCATAGATGCAGTTGCAGCTGTCGCCTACTGTTAGTTCGAATAGATTGACAGTTTTGCAGGTGCCACACACTGTGCTGGAGCTACATGTGGCACATCCCATAGGGCAAATTGTGCAGGATGCTGTACTCAAATTATAGTAGTATCCGGGTGAGCAAGTGCAGTTTGTGGCTGGACCAGCAGCCAAAATGAATCTCCCAGCAAGATTACATGAAGTACATGCATGACTTGCTGAGCAAGTTAGACATCCTTGCATGTTGGTAGAGCAAGTTGTGCAGATGTTTAGATTGCTCAAGAAAAATCCAGAAGTACAGACGCATGTACTCCCAGAAAGAACAAAACTTTTACTGGCATCACAAGAAGTACATGTGCTGACGCTCGAACATTCCAGACAACCCACTATAGCGCTCGAACAGGTCTGGCATACCCCATTGGTATCGACATAATATCCCACTATGCAAGAGCACTTAGTGCCGTTCAGGACAAACCTTTTGGAGAGGTCGCATCTAGTACAGGTAGTGTTCGAAGTACAGTTTATGCACCCTGCCATCGTACTGAAGAAGGAACATGTTTGGCATGTAGAGCTGCTGTCGAGTGCATAGCCTGAAACGCAGACACATGTTGACCCTGAAATTTTATAATTTAGAGAGGCATCGCACTAAGTGCAAATTGTATTTGAAGAACAGACTCTGCATCCAAACAGTGGTGAGTTGCATACATAACATATTCCTGAGGATAGAAAGTAGCCGCCTGCACAACTTAAACAGTCTGCAGAAGTGCAACTTAAACAGTAGACTGGATGCTTAGCAGTGCAAAGTTAACAGCCTGCCCCTTTATCGTACATTCCGTAAGGGCAAGCGCTGGAGTCATAATAACACGTTTTTGAAGTAACATTTAGAACATAATAAGAAGTAGATGGGGTGAAGTTGCAAGAGCATTTGGTCCCGTTCAATATGAAATTTCCGGTAGTGTCACATGAAGAGCATGTAGTATTGGATGAACACGTAACGCATCCGACTATCATAGTTCCGCAAGGTATACAATTAGTACCATTCTTCACGTACCCTGTACTGCATATACAGCTTGCACCGCTCAGTACGAAGTTCGATCCAGTACTACAAGCTGTGCAGGCTACAGGACCCGAACAAATAGTACAGCCGGCTGGACATGGAAGACAGGAAAAACTAGCATTTAGATAGTATCCTGCTATACAAGTACATGTAGACCCTGACAGGGTAAAGTAGAAGGCAGAGTCACACTCAGTACAGGTTGTAGGACCACTACATTTGGTGCACCCATAGAGAGTACTGCTAATATTGCAAACTGTGCAAATAAAGGAAACAGGGGCTAAGTAGTAAGAATCGGTGCAGCCGCAGGTCTTGTTGGCGAGAATGATGTAAGAACTATTGCAGCTGGAGCAGACTGAAGTTGATGAGCAATCCAGACAGCCTACCAGAAGAGAAGAGCAAGGCACACATGATACACCATTTAGGGTAAATCCTGGGATGCAAACACAGAGACCAGCAGATGCCACTAATTTTAAAGAGGTATCACAGGCAGTGCATCCTGTACCACCACAGTCGATGCAACCAGTGATTGAGGTGCATGATACACATTTCGCACTCGACAGAAAATACCCAGTCGGGCACACGCAGGTATTGCCTAAAAGAACAAATTATGCCACAGTATTACAAGCTGTACAAGTTAGAGCAGCAGTGCAGCTGATGCAACCAACCATCGTGCAGGGTAGGCAGGCCGTAGTCGAAGGGTAGTACCCATCACCACAAACACAAAGCCCGCCTGAGAGTGTGAAAAGAGCTGTTGAGTTACAGATAGTGCATTGAGTGCCAGAAGTGCAAGTCAGGCAACCAGGGATAACCGATGAACATAGGGTGCAAGTTGGCATAGTAGGATAGTAACCAGAAGTACAGACACAAGTGGATCCTGTGAGACTAAATCCACCAGTCGAGTTGCAGCCCAGACAGTATGTTGTGTTACTACAGGAGACACAACCAGGCATGAGAGAGCAGTTTACGCACAAGGCAACCCCATTTTCACTGAAACCTGAATTGCAGGGGCACTTTTGGGATACCAAAGTCCTGAAATTAGCAGCATTACAACTTGAGCAGCTTGTAAGGTTATAACAAGTCTTGCAGGTGTAGTTACAAGGCTTGCATACTGCAACTGAATACTCGCTATAAAAACCTGTGATACAAGGACATTCGCCATTTGAATAGACTCTGTTATCTGCAGGATTACAGCTAAAACAAATATAATTATACGAACTGCTACAGGTATAGCACCTGTAGTCGCAAGCAGAGCAAAGTTGATTGTTTGCCCATTGGTAGTAATAGAACGGACATGTGTCGTAACAAAGACTGTCGACAGTGTTAAAGAGAGGATAGCCAGGTGGACAGGTTCTCTAGCGGTAGTTGAAGTACGTCAGACTAAGTCTGTCGAATGTCATCGACCCTGAGCATGTTTTGGCTGTTATGTCAAACGCAAAGTTAGGTGAGGAAGTACTAGGGAATGTGATGCTCGTCATACCAATCATGAAGTTCGCCGGAAGGGAAAATACAAATGTGAGGCTCATGGAACTATACGAGCTATAGGAAGCAGAGGCAGCGCCTACGTCTGCAAAAGTTGTGTAGCTGGCCTGAAGTTGGGTCTGGTCGAATATAATACGGTTGTAATAGAACCTATCTATTGCGCAGTTATTGTTAGTGCTGATGTAAAGTTCGTAGAAGGAGGCATTGAGGAATTGATAGGAGACTGAAGCCGTTATGGTGGGGCTTCCATTGGCCGCCAGAGTGATGCCTTGGATGAAGCATAGAATCTTATTTCTGTTGGAGGTTATGAGTGTCTGACCAGAGTGGAGAGTGAAGTTGACTGTAATCTTTCCAGTTCTATAGCCGGTGCCCGTCCTAACATTTGCCACTAAAACACAACAACATGAGGAATAAAGAGAGGAAATTAAATGGAGAAATGAAGTACGTGAGCCTCCACTGTATTCGATGTCGATGTTGTGGAATGTGCTGAGATAGGAGATGCTGCTGTCGACAGCCATCCTACGTATGGTCATGCTAGTGATCTTAGTACTGCTGCCGACCGAATAGGAATAACTGCAGGAAGACGAGCTAGGAGAGGCATCTAGCCTAAATTAGTAGTAGCTAGTAGGTGTAGAACTGTAAGTGGTAACTCCGAATACTATCTTTGGAGTAGAATAGAATGATTTGGAGTAGGTGGAGCTGGCACTGCCAGACTTGGAAGAGCCGGAAGTGATGAGAGTGGTGGTTTCTAGAGATGTAATATGAGTGATGGTGAGGAAAGAGTACAGCAGAGGAACTTGGTGGTGCCGGACCAGTTGGCAGGGACTGAAGCAGGGGAACAGGCAGCGAACAGAGAACAAAGGAGGACGAGGAAGTGCATGGGGTTGGGACAGTTGAAGGAGATTTAAAAATATTTATAAAAAGGTAAGAGTGAATAATTGACTTTATTCTCCCCTGATTGTTTCCTAGCTAGATGGATGAAGCAACAACCGAAGATCCTCAGGAATGCAGCAGGATTCAGAATTAAGCATAGTTGCTGTTTTTGAATATCTCTTCCAGTATGTCTAACAATATTAACTTCATATCCCTTCCATTCTTATCAAAGAATTTATATTCTTTAGCCTCGCTCTGCCAACTCTCAAAACTTACTACTTTACATCCCTCCCCCCTCGTCACACACGCTACTCCATTATTATTATTAGTCTTCATTCTTCTTTCTCACGGCTGTTCTTCATCCTTGACCACCCTTAGCAAGCTGGGCTGTGCATTGTTTGGCTGGGCGGAGATTGGTGATGTCCTGGAGTAACACATACTGGAGGGAATGTGGAAATAATACGGCATGAGCTTGGGGAGAAGTAAATGGGGAGTGTGGATACAGGAGAAGGAGACGAGACGTTAGGGGTAGATTGAGGAGTGTAGCGTCGGAGGTTGGCGGAAATGGAATTGTAGGGAAGGTGTCCCCTAGATTTTTAGTATTTTATAAATATTGTTAGAAACACGATTGAAAAATACACTCTATTTTTTGGAGGCATCTTTTTGTACTTCTGTTGAATACTGACACGTCACTATTCAAATATTAAATTTTGGCTATCGAGCCTATTGTCTTCCATCTTAAGTCATAAAGGGGTTGGGGTTGGGGTTGGGGTTGGGGTTGGGGTTGGGGTTGGGGTTGGGGTTGGGGTTGGGGTTGGGGTTGGGGTTGGGGTTGGGGTTGGGGTTGGGGTTGGGGTTGGGGTTGGGGTTGGGGTTGGGGTTGGGGTTGGGGTTGGGGTTGGGGTTGGGGTTGGGGTTGGGGTTGGGGTTGGGGTTGGGGTTGGGGTTGGGGTTGGGGTTGGGGTTGGGGTTGGG